>PVKB01005244.1:84676-104709 GCA_004027205.1 Ctenodactylus gundi
TTTTTTTTTTTTTTTTTTTTTTTTTTTTTTTTTTTTTTTTTTTTTTTTTTTTTTTTTTTTTTTTTTTTTTTTTTTTTTTTTTTTTTTTTTTTTTTTTTTTTTTTTTTTTTTTTTTTTTTTTTTTTTGCTATTTCCCTTTTCCTTTTCGGGGAAAAAAGCCTGTGGAGTTTTGTTGGTGTGTGTGTGTGTGTGTGTGTGTGTGTGTGTGTCGATTCTTTGTCTCTACATTTATTTTTAGGAAAAAAACAACAAATAGAATTTGGGACATGATTTTGAAGGTCTTATAGCATTTATAAAATCCATAAGACTTTTATAAATTCAAAAGAAATATTAATAAAATTTTAAGAAAAAAAGAAAAGGATTTGGAAAAAGAAAAAGAGCAGGAATAGGTAGGTCAGGGTGATGTGTATTTATCAGGAATAGGTTTACTTTATGTAAAAGAGACATTTTAAACAAATAAGTCACATCTTAATATGGAACTTAGGATTGGTACAAAATGAACAACATTCTCCTGGACAAAACTACTATTAGAAATCTCTGCATAGTCATGTTTTTCATGAGATGGAGTATGTTTATAAAATTGGTTTAAAACCTTACAGAGCTTACTTTTTAAAAATAAAGTGTACATTATTAACAGAATTATTATTTTGCAGACAAGGTGATAGGCTTCTTGTACTCTCAGATTAAATTGCATTTTTTCAGTAACAAAACAGGAAATGCTATACAAGGGAAGTATGTGTGCCCCAGAAATTAAATTTCTATTTTTACTTCATTTTTATTCACATTAATAAACACCAAAAATTGTTGCTGCACTTAGATACAGAAAACAGTAGAGAAATTTTTGAGAAATAGGAAAAACCCTTTGAAATTAGAAAATAAAAAGTCTGTCTATGAATATACCGTGAGGAGCCTTGGAGGAGACTGAGAAGGGGGTCAGTGTGGTTTCCCTGAAATTCTGCCCTGAGGGACTTTAAAATCTACCTCTTCCCTTTCACAGCTGCTTGCTTGGCATGTCTTCATTGAAACAGAAAAAGAAAGTGTTGCTACTCACTTTATCTAAACACTCCAGTCCATTTGGCTTACTGTTCCATGTTCTTCGAGAATTAGCCGGAATGTTCCTTCTCTAAGATCACTGCCTTCTCTGGAATGATTCCCACACACGCATATTGTTTTTCTTGCATACACCCCCATGGAAGAACAGAAGTAACACCAGAGCCCAAAGAAGAGCATGCAGGTGCGCAAAGCAACAGCGAAGAGAATGCCTTCTGGTTGCCACCATCACCAGAGGCACATTGGGTTTGTCCTGCCTGTACCCAGGTTCCAGCCTTGCTCTATGATGCCAATCCAAAGTGACAGAAACTGGACAGTGAACACGAGTATTCCCATCCAGAAGAGGAGCATCCATTTATAGAAAAAAAACTCAAATCATTTTAAATATATATATATATATATATATATATATATATATATATATATATACCAACGCAAAGTGTCACTACCATTACCAATAGGTGCAAATTCAACTAACTGATTTGAATGTTATCATCATCACTGCCAATATTAACAATTTATGGCGAGGCTATTCCTGAAGCACTGCACATGGGACTAGGTACCCACTGTTCCATTTTTTCCCAAAGGACATTTTAAATGAAGAGAGAAATAACCAAAATCTAGACTTGAAAGAGAAAGACAAGAGAAGTCAAAGAAATTAATAAATGGTCCCTAAAGAAAGCTGCCTGGATTTTCTAATTCATTCTTAATATTAGCAATGCCATGTACATGTGTAGACGTCTAATCATGCACACTGAAGAGGCATCATGGTGAGAGGTGATGATGGTAGATGATAGATTCGCTGACTGATATAAACAAACTGCAAGTGTGTATAATAATCAGCGAATTTTATCCTTCATTTT
Source organism: Ctenodactylus gundi (assembly GCA_004027205.1). Taxonomy (NCBI): domain Eukaryota; kingdom Metazoa; phylum Chordata; class Mammalia; order Rodentia; family Ctenodactylidae; genus Ctenodactylus; species Ctenodactylus gundi. The sequence goes on from PVKB01005244.1 coordinate 86,590, forward strand.
GAATGTTATGTTAAACAAGAGTCAATGTCGAGAATTAGCATTTACTATTGAAAATCAGAGGTATTTTAGACCTTGCTCTGATTCTGGTAAGTGTCCCTCAAAGTTTCAAGTATTCGACCTTGGTTCCTGACCCACAAAGCTATTTCAAGGAGAGTATAACCTATAAGTGTTGGGCCTAATTGGAAATCCTCCAGTAGTAAGGTGTCACACTCTTGAAAAAGAACTTGAGCCCCATGCTGTCCTCTTCCTCCCTGTTTCCTGTCTACCATAAAGTGAACAACCTCATCAACCACATACCCCCACTATAATGTACTGCCTCAGCTATACGCCCCAGAACAATAGGGCCAACCAACCATGAACAGAAACTTTCAACACTGTGAGGCAAAATAAACTTTTCCTCTCTATAACTTGTTCTGTCTCATGTATTTGTCATAGTAATGTAAAACTGACCAACACAAGCTTTTTCTTATATTCAATTTTTTTTTACTACATGAGACAGATACCAAAATAAATAGCTATAAAACAATAAGTGCCTGTCCAAGATTCCATGGCAGGTGGCTTCTGCAGAAGCCAGTGAAGTGAATTATGAAAGTAGTTCATCATGAGATTGAGCTTTGAAAGGATTAATAACTACAGGTTGAGTGGTTCCTAGAACACACCACAAGATATTCAAAGATATTAATGTTTGAGCTGGTTCTTGAAGAGCAACAGGTTAAGGGAAGAGCCTGAAGAGTTCTCTGAGTTATTAGAAAGAAAAATAATTCAGATGAGGGGAATAATAATAATATTAATAATATTGAGGCACAAGAGAGTTAGGAGTAGCCAAATTATGGCACACATAAGGGAGTATGGAAATGAATGAGCTTGGAAAATCTGTCTATTCTATCCAAAAGAGTTAGAATATACACAGGTTTAAGCTTCCCAGTGTTGGTCATAGACATAGGACATTTTCCATCTCCACAATTGCTTTTATTTACATTCTGATATCTTCACCTTTGTTAAGAATTAAACACACATCAGAACCTGAAGATTAGTTGGTAGACAAAATACGACTTTAGTTGTGTTAAACATTACCTAAACAACTTAAATTAGAAGATAATTTAAATTAGTTTAAACAAATTATATCTATATGTTCCCTAGGAAAACTGTTTTTCCTTTTTATCAAATTCATTTCTCTCTCTCCTAAGAAACTAATCTCATTATAAATCCCATGAGCATTCTATCTTTCTCACAAAACAGAGGGGAAAAAAGATCAATTTCCAGGGACGACAAAGAATGGTTCCCAACCTGTTAATAGTTTTCAATACACAACAGCTGCAATCTATGAAAGAGATAAATATTCATGGCACAAAGCATTTATATGTATCAAATGTATATTCATGAACAAATGGCTTCCCCTGCCTTTAATAGTGTTTGTTGCACAGTCAGTGAAGAGTGGACCAAGTTTCCCCTGACTGCTACAGCTGAGTCTCTGCTGCTACTACATCTCCTGAATATCAGCTCTGCGCTGATTAGAAGAAGGACAATGGCTGTCAAGAGAAAGAAGAAAGAAGGAAAGGAAGAAAGAAAGAAAGAAAGAAAGAAAGAAAGAAAGAAAGAAAGAAGCAAGCAAGCTAGCCTGGAATCAGTCCCTACTCATTCAGATATTGGATATCAAAACTTCCCTGCATCAAATAAGAACACCAGATTTCACAAGTCCGTCACCTTACTTTCCAGAAAAGTGTCTCACATTCAAGCCTGTGGAGACACGTGTGAGCGGTAATACCCACGGTTGGCCCCTGTGCTTTCAAAAATGCTTTGTCACAGCGACACCCTCCCCAAGGACGTTAATAAGAACTCTGGAAGAGAAATTTGAATATATTGAATGGCACTCTCAGGTGATTATCAGTATCTGCCTGTCACGGCCTCAATCACAGCATTCTGTTCAGCACAGAGGCAAAAGGGACAATGAAAACTATGCAAGGAAAGTCTTTGCTATTCAGTAGGTATGAGCTTTTGAAAATTTGGCATATTGTTTAATAAAAATGTCATTTGTTCCATTATTATTCCATGGCGGAGGCAAGATTAGAAACAGGTGAGGAACTGTGCCTGTTTATTTTTTAACATGAATAACGAGTCATCATAAGGTTTTAGAATTGAAAAATTAATAAATAATATGAATAAGTAAAATGAAAAAATTAAATTGTCACATGAAAGCAAAGGAACCTTTCAGCTGGGCAGACAGGATGTGATAACTCCTTCTTAAAATATATGGCCAGCCCTAAGCCTCCCTTCGAGGTAGGAAGAAAATAATTCTGTCTCTATCAATCAGAAATGCCAACCTTCCCATTTTTCTCTTTTCCATATCCTGCCCAATATAAGAGATGTGCTTTTACGTCCATCATAATAAACTGAAAATGTGATTTGAGACCATTTGCTCCTATGTGTTTTCATAAAGCACCTGGTTATGCATGAATTAGACTTTACAAAGTTAAATTGCATCTGATCCTCTCAATACACTATACTATATATATTGTACCAAGACCTAAGTTGTAACCTGAGTATAAGGTATAAGAAGATTTTAGCTCTTTGTATTATAAGACTGAGATTGCAGATGGCAGCAGATGAGGAATAAGCACCTTCTAAGACTAGTTACGTTTCCAAAAATGTCACGGATTGTAGCTGTAAGTGGATAAGATGAAGTCATATCTCTCTATAAAAGAAATGGTTTCAGATTTCAAATATAATTATAGTTTCAGTATCTCAAATAACCACTAATTTTGGCTTAGATTATACTTTCAAACTTAAGCCTTTCGTGAGGACATGTTCTTGAGATTTTCATAAATAAATAGAAAATATTCTCTAGAAAATAATGGATTTCTGAAGACCCACAATTCATTGTCTCAATGCTTCCCATTTCTGGTAATAAAATCTGGGGGGATATTACAATCATCTTTTTCTTCTGTTTCATGAAACTCTTAGTTTAAGTCAAATTTATCTAAGTCAACAAATTTATATTATCCTAATGTATCAGCCAGTTTTATGTTACTGGAGCAGAATACTTGACACTTGTGACTTAAGGAAATTTTGGGGGGATTGTGGTTTTAGAGGTGTCAGTTCAACATCAGTGATGCCAAAGCAGAAACAACATGGTGGAAGGATGTGGAGGAACAGAGCTGTTCAACCTGTGGTAGCCACGAAGCAGAGTAATTTGGAAAGAGCCAGGAGGAAGGACCCAGGGCCCAGAGATAATCCCCAAGTCATGTCATCACGACCTCCCCGACACACTCAGAAAGGGCTTTATGAGTTTTCTTGAGACCTCTCAGTCCAAGCATGTTCATGATCATTATTAACCTTACTGATTAAAAGTGGTTCGTATTGCTATTCCCTAGCATGTCTCAACTCTCAGTCATTTCTTCATAAAAAGTAATAAGATAAATGACACAGGAACTAATCTGACCTAATAATTCACTTCTTTGAAATGTGTCTCATTCCTGTCTTGTGAAAGTAATAAGCTGGCTACTGCAGGTGCATCTTCTGCTCTCAAGAATCCTTTAGGCTAACAGAGAAAGCAAATGGCACAGTCACAATTAGAGTACAGTGCTAAGAGCTTCAGTAGATGAATTAGGAGTTATGAGAACTTAACACTTTTGCCCCCAAAGTCCCCCAACAAGAAAGCAATAAAGCCAGAAGTTACATCCAAGTTTGTCCATTCATTCCTTAATACTCTGCCTAATGTCTGAATGAAATAATAATTTAGCTATGTCCAGACTTCTATATAGAGAAGCAGGTATTTGAGAGAAACCACAGGTAATCCTGTCCCTCTGCCCTAGAGTGGCTGCAATTATGTCACATGTCTAATCTTAGCTACCAAGAAGGTAGACATTGAGAAGCAGAAAACACATTTCTCATGTCACATTTAAATGAGGATTTCATTAGTAAAGATGAAGTTCATGAAGACTTTGGTTGAAAGTGAGTCTTCCCATCAGGCTTCTGAAGCTTGTTTGGTCTTTCTTAAATCACACCTCTCACTGATGAATCCTGGGATGAAATGTAGGTTTCACTTCCCAACCTTCATGGAAAGCTGTTATCTTGGATAGAGAGGAATAACTGCACAAACCCAGCCTCCTGCTGGCTCTCTTGCTTTGTATCCTCCATCCCGACAGCCACTGGAGTCCATAATGGAACTCCAGTCTTTCTACTTTCCACAAACTAGTAGCTAGGCTCCCAGCACTTCTTCTAGTACAGGTGTATCTCAACATCCCAGGCTAGGATTGCCACAGTTTGAGTTACTGTAGGTCAGTCAGAGTCCAAAATTACTAAATGAAAACTTCCAGACATAAATAACTTATAAATTTTTAACTGTGGGACATTCTAAGAGGTGTGATAAAATTCCATGTTGACCCCCTCTGTCCTGCCCAAACCGAAATTATCCCTTTGTCCTCTTTATCAACACCATGTATGTTACCTGCCCTATTAATTACCTAGTAGCTATCTTCATTACTGGAAAAACTATTGCCTGTGTCACAAAGCCTACATCACCCACCTCACTTCAGCCCATTGTGTAGGTATATATCATCTTGCAATTCCCAGAAGAAGGGTGACTATAGTACAGTGGGACATTTCAAAAGACAACATTCATATAATTTTATCTTTATATTCATATCATAGTAAAAATGATTCATTATTGTCATTGTTAATCTCTCACTTTGCTTAATTTATAAATTAAATCTTATCATAAATATGTATATATAGGTGCTCTAGTTACTTTTTCATAGCTGGACTTAATACCTGACATTCACAATTTAAGGGAGGAAAAGTTTATTGTTGCTCACAGTTTCAAAATGTCCATTCACCGGTGGCCATCACCGTAGAAACACGTGGCAGATACAGAGGTGGAGGAAGTTCCCCATGGCATGGCAAAGAGGAAGTCAGTTGAAAAGGAAGTCCAAAAGGAAGGAAAGTAGTAGCATATATCCTTCCAGGTCCTGTCTCAGTGACCTGCGTCTTTTGGGTCCAATCTTACTGTTCCCCTCTTGCAGGTTTAAGCCCCGATCACATGCCTGTTATCTATAATTTACCACATACCTGGAATCTAGAATCCAGTCCACACACCTGGAATCTATAATATACTGCACACCTGTCTTTCACCACACATCCATAATCCACCCCTCCAGAGCAGGCCCCGATCTTCTGATAGCATATGGTTTCATAGATAAGCCATAACATCCAAATATATGAGACTTTGGGTGGCTATTCCAGATCCTAATCACAGTAATGAGAAAAAGTAGAGTTTTTAAAAAGTTTGGTGCTAGCCAAGATTTTAGGCACCAGCTGGCAGGTTTGGAACATGTAATCTATGCATAAGCAGGGACTACTGAACCAAGCACAATGTTCTGGATTAAGGGAATAAACTAATCATGAACTGCCTCCCAAAAATCTTAGATGTGAAAAAAATGCGAAGAAGTTCTCATTTAAGGATTAAGGGTAGAGCCAGGAAAAAAGCTAGAAACCAGAAGAGACACGGAACTGGGTCCAACTAGGAGCCAATGATTACTTTCTAACACCTCACTCCACCAGCAACTCAAAATAACCCTAGAAGGCAGGTATTACTGATTGAAAAAATAAAAAAGCAGCTGTGGGTTAAAAATCATTCCTGAGGTCTCACACCAAATAAATGACAAGCCCAAGATTTAAACACAGACATTTTTGCCTTAGGCCACTGGATCACGTCCCAGGAGGCTGACGTAGTGCCCGGATGCTCAAGTTAAAAGAGGAGATGAGCAAGAGAAAAGCTGCCTGATGTATCCTTTCTTCTTTAAACACAGAGCAATGGCAGATCGAATAATAATGGAAACACAAATCTACACTACAAATTACTCATGAACCAGAAAAGTCAAGGGTTAGTTAATCACCATAACTAAGTGTGCTGCAGGGATATGGAACTATGCTGTCCCCAGACCATAGGAAAGCTGCTGCCACTCTTCTCTGGGACAAACACTCAGTAGAAACTATCACTCTGGGGAGACAAGAGCCAGAGGTCTAACTCCAGCCCCTGAGTGGCTCCGTAACTGCATTTGCAGCATCCTCCAGATCACCCTAACACAAGATTCTTTTGTAGCATTGGTTCTGGAATACAAACCCAGGTGGCCAAGAGTCAAGATTGTAGCCAAGAACAGGTCAACATAGACAGAAAGAAAAGAAAGAAAAACTTTGTGAAATGTGTAGTTAGCGCCTGTGATGATTTCACTCTTTTATCCTAGAACATCATGAGTAGGCACTAATCTAAAGGTTGGTGGGGAAGCTACACATGATCATATTCGGGCTTGAGGCTGGGTGGGGGGTGGGGCACAAGGCAGGGTACAGCTTAGTGGTAGATCACTTGCCAACATTCATGAAATCCTGGGTTTGATCTCCAGCACTGAAAAATACAAAATAAAAACAAACAAGAAAAACTAACACATCGATATGGAGTCCTAATAGCGAGCTTCTATGTATACATACATGCATGTACCTTATCTAGGTAGCCTTGGGAAAATTTGCAACTGACAAAGTGGATCTGCGCAAGTTCATTCTCATTGGCATATTTTCCAGTTGTGATTCTCAGAAATCATCTATAAAAGTGGATGAATATCAGAGAGTTTTTTTTTTCTGAACCGAGAGAAGATGGATATTTGATGCAGGACAGTTTTGTGACTCGAAGAGCACTGTAGTCTGTCTGCTGCATTCTGCAAGATGTAGGACTTGATGCCTGTGTGCAGTGGCAGAAAAGCTTCTGTTTGCAAAGGATCTTTAAAATTGTAAATGTAAATCATCATATGGCTACAACTTCACTAGCTGAAGTATATTTACACAACCACGTCCAATAAGAAATGGGATTATTCAAAATGGCCACCCTGAGTTTAGGATTTCTTCAGGCTAAAAATCTATATTCACAGGAACAGTCTGCATTTGGTTCCTGTATGTTCAAGCTTAACCTTGTTCCTACTGAAAAACACCTTGAACATGTAAAGACTCTACATTTACTACAGGCAGAACAATTTGCAAAGATTTTTGTTTAATCGAAAGAAGGGACTTAGGAGACCTGTAAAAAAAATTACTGAGAGGATTCAAGCTAACATTTGTCATTCTGTACTACAGAATATGAGTGAAAACGTGTTCTCAAGCTTTTCTCATAGTTTAAAATGTCAATATATAAAAACAAAGCCAAACTCAAAAACAAAAATACATCTCTTATGTACGAATTAGGAAAGAAGTGTCATTTTTCCTAAGCTGTGAGCTGTGAGGCATAGCAAGTTAGGAACAGATATGTCCTGTGGAATTCAGCCCTTTTCATAATGCCGGCACGGATAGTCACCCACAGTTGACGTGATCTTTCGGATTTCATGGCTACAAAAGACTGACATGTGGTGTCAACTTTGACATCCGATCCTACCACTTCCTGTTTTGAAAATCTCACTGTCAGTAAGCACAGGAAGAAAGTAGTTCTTCAAGTACACCGGGCTCTTGTGGCACGTCATCTGGGTCACACGTGCCGGGTAACTGCTGGGGGCTGTTCTGAGGAAGGTCGAACTCCCTGTCTGTTGTCCACTGAGGATACTTGACCTCTGAGGCAGTCAGACAACAGGCGACAGAACAACAGGTGTTAACACCACAGTGCCAGCACAGCACAAACACTGTTCATTGTACACATGAAGGCTTTTGTGTGTTCAGAGTTGAAAAATCACTCGACTATTTCATGCTCCGTGATATGGCCTTCTACAAATACAGAAAATTTACCATTCTATCAACACATTACAGATTCACAATATATCAAAATGTAAGTGCAAGGTGACTACTGTTTAATATTTAATGTCCCTCCCTGCCCTTAGATTCTTAGTTGAATATGTGCTTCCCTTATGTGTAATTTGTTTTATTTATATAAATATGTACTTTATAAAAGAATGTTAAAGCTACCTCAAAGTTTTTATTACCCATTATGTGAAGTAGATTCATTTTCCTTTCATGATTCCAATCAGGAATTGAGCTAATGCAAAGTTTCTTCCCTGATGCAAAGAGGAGCTAATTCAAGATGGATGCAGCCAAGTAAATGTTTCAATATACAAATTACACGCTCTTATTTCTTTTTGAAAGATCAGGAGGGGAGATTGGCTGATATGTGCATATCGGCATCTTACACTACTAGAATCTCTTTCACTTTATTTGATTACTTCCTCACAAAACCCCATGAGATTGGTCATGTTATAGTTTCTTTTTAATGATGTTTAGATGAAGCACAGAGAAACAAAACAATATTACCGACTAGTACATACTGGACTTGAGGTTTTAAAATCTCTTGACTGGGGGCAGAGCCAAGACGATGATCGTAAGAGGTCGTTTCATCAGTGGCTGTATGTGAGAGAGCTGTACGAATGACATTAAGTGGGGGAACTTCCCTGCATCCTAACCTAGAGAAGTTAATTGTAAATTAACTTGGGCCTGAGTGGTAGGCAAGAAGTAGGAGGAAGGGCTGTGAAGATCACAGCACATGAACATAGACTCCCAGGCAACGAGAGATGGTGTGAGTATCTGCAAAAGATTGCAGCATGGTCTGTGATCTGAAGAGAAATACTGAATTCAGGTGGTTCTTTGCCCCAGTAGCATCCCCGGGCCATGGTGGGCAAGAATGCTAATTCATCGGGCTGTGGAGGAAGCAGAAGGGGCCTATTCTGTGGGGCTTGGAGATTGGGAACTGTAGACTAAGGATGGGCTCTGCGAGCTACTGTCATGGAGCTATGGAGCAGGAATTACAGCCAGTATCTCTCAGTGAGTTCAGGGAGGAGAGTTGGGTTGCCCAAGCCCCTTGAGCATCACTGGGACCAGTTGGGAGTAGAGCATAGGTGTGGACACCAGGGAACACTGCAGAACCTCTGGCTTGACTGATGTCTAAGCCAATCCAGTGGCAGCACCGAGAGAATAAGAGGCCTATCTGCCGGAGAGACAGACTGAGAGATCCAGGCTGTAGAAGCAGAGACCCCCAAATAACACAGGGGAATAATTGATCTTTTTTGTTCATTTATTTTATTTTGTTTTTCTTTTTCATTTGTAGTTATTCATCCCTTTTTATGGGGGGGGGGGGGGGATTCTGGCCTCACTTTGTTTCCTATGAATATAATGACTGTATTTTTTATGCAATTGATTCTTTTTTGTCTCTCTTTTCCTCTTCTTCCCTTCTACTCCCTTCTGTTCTGATATTTATTCATTTCTGAATTCTCCGTATCTTCATTAACTCTTTAAGCCCTCTTTGACAAACCTCTATGAATTCTGAAGTCACTCTCTCCACTTCTTTCATAACTTTCCTTAACCCATCTTCTTCTGCTTATAGAGTTTAGTTTATTCGTTATCCATTGATGGAAGTAGCTCTATCAGGCATTTCTCTACCATATAAACACTTCCTTGCTTTCTATGACACACCCAGAGCTAACACCTAGTCTAAGTCTGCTCTCTATCAACCCCAATTTCCCTTATTAAGACTATTGTTAAGTATCAACAGCACACAGCCATATAGATGGATTAATAGTGGTGCAATTATTGTATACTATTTATCTAGAAATAGATGAAGAAGGTGAATTTTTCACTGTATTACCAGTAATAATACAGTGGAGCCATAAACAAATTCTTCTAATAGTTTATCAAATAATTTGTATAGAAATCCCCATTAGTCGTATAGGTAACATGTAGAATGTTGAGAGGGGAGTAGGTGTATATATCAATATCTGGTTAGCATAAGTGTATGCCTAATAAGTGTCAAGTATAAACGTATATACAAATATCTGTCACATTGTTAAAGAGGATATAGTGGGTAGAGCCTAATAAGGGTAGACAACTTTTGATGGTTTGGTTTAGCCTAGATAAGCAATAAAGTTCTATTATTTTGATGACTGTGATATAATACTGGTATTAATAGAACATTTCAATAAGTCAATATTAAGTTTAGTTGGATAAATATATTCAGGGTGTATATCGCACCTAATAATGTTATGGGCAGAACAATTATAATATTAAACTAGCTAATAGGTTCTGCCAATATTTTGTTAATCTTAGATAGTAATGTAAATGGAAATATTTATTCAAAGTATGAATATTGACATACATAGTGAACTTCGTATCCAATATAGGCTAATAAATATTTTGTCTGTAGACCATATATAGTTCCATTATCTGCTCCTCCTTCACCAAAGAATGGAGGAGATTAGAGTATCAATAGAAAGTCACAAAGAATATCTTCAAAATTAATAGCTAAATAAATTTAAAATAGTCACAAATTCTAAAATGTGAATGAATTCAAAGAAAATCTAAGGGCAGAAATAGTCTAATAAAAGAATCTACATAATAGACACAGAGTCCACTGACATTATCTGAGCTACAATCCACTGTAGAAGAAGCATGGGAAAATGAGGCAATAAATCACCCACTAAAAGGCCTGAGACCCCAGAAGCTAATACCAGAGATCCTGAGGCAGCATAACCTACAGAAAAGGAGATCCAGAACAACTACACCTATTGGCCAAAAATCTCAAGCAAGACATACCAGAGATACACAGGAAGCTCAAATCAGATATAATCAAGGAAACAACAGCTATTAATAATAAGTTAAAGGATTGTAAACAAATAGAGATAAAGAATGCAGTGCAGGAAAGTAAGGAACAATTCAGTAGAGATATAGAAAGCATGAAAGCTGAACTTTAGGATACGAAAAAATCTCACATAAAAATATAGGAAACCAACAGAAACACTTCAGGGATAGACTCTTGAATCTGGAAGATAAGGTGGATAAACTGAATCATATTACCAGTGAGGACCATAAAACAAAAAAGACAAGGAACAGACTGTTTGCAACAGCTGATAATGACTCAAGGAGAAACAGCCTCAGACTTTGAAAATATAACTGAAGACAGAACAAAAGTTGTAAGGGACATACATGTTCATTGAAATTATGGAAGAAAAATCCCTCGATCTAAGAAAAGAAGTGAACATTGAGATATCAAAAGCATACAAAACTCCAAATAACCTTGCCCAGAAGAGCAACACCCTCACTACCCTTTCCCCTTGTCTCTCTACAAAGTCTGTCTTCTTACTTTCTTCGGTGTCTCCTACATTTTTTACAGTTTGATTTTCTCATATTAGAGAAACCATATAATATTCAACTTCCTGGGTCTGATTCAAGGTACATCCATTTTCCTAAAAATGACTTAAATATGTCATTGTTAATGGCAGAGTAATACTTCATTATGTATTTATAGCACATCTTCTTTCTCCAGTCATCTGTACTCCAGCATATCGGCTTCTTCCAAGATTTGGCTATTATGAATTGGGCTGTTATACAAAAACCATTAAGGTATCATTATATGAATCAGATTTCTTAGGCTAAACCTATATCCAAAACCAAATAAGTGAATCACTACATTAAATGAATTTATGTCTATACCTCAAAAGTATATCACACATAAAGCAATAGATATATTGGCATACTTAATTATTTCAGAATTTTTTAAGAGTTCTTTCACAGAGAGGAGCAGAAAAAAATCAGTAAGTTTATTATTACCAATCTAGTTACAGAGCAGAAAACTGAGATGTAAAACTTAAGAGTCATAGGTTAAGCTGACAGCTGACGGAGTTCTTAGCCGATGGACTAAGACTACGTGAACTTTTATCTTTGCCACTCATTAAAAGATCCCAAGAACCACTCATTTACCAACTCGTTCTGTTTTTAGAACTAATAATATCACAGATAAAAACCACACCCTTTCTTCAATCCACACCCCGTTAAATATCCATACACAACATGCACATCATAAAAGGTTCACAGATTAATATTTTCTACCAATTCCTCATATTGAATATAATTATTATGTTTTGAAAACTAATTTTCTGTCCAATTTTCAGGGGTAATATTTCTGGATGCAACATTTTAAGGCTTGAGAGATGTTGCTTCAGGATCTCCTGGCCTTTAAAGTTTGCAGTGAAAAATCTATGGTATTTTGAAAGGGTTTGCCTTGGTAAAACAATGTCTATTATTCTCTTGCTGCCTTCAACATTTGCTTTATGTTGTATTTCAGAGGTTTTGATTGTGATATGCCATGGTGCAAAGAGTTTCTTACCAGGACACCTGAGGCAAAAGAAACAGCTCCTAGAATCAACAAATGTGATTGTATCAAATTAAAAAGTTTCTGCAAGGCAAAGGAAACTATATCAACAGAATGAAGAGAGAACCAACAGAATGAGAAAAAAATTTTACTACCTACATGCCTTAGTTACTTTTTCGTTGCTAGTACTCAATACCCGACAACCACAAACTTAGGAAAGGAAAGGTTTATTTTAGCTCACAGTTTCGAAGGTCACAGTCCATTCAGGGGCGGCCAGCAGCATAACAACGAAGTACGAGGCAGAGAGAGAAGTGGAGGCAGCTTCCCCGAGCAAACAGGAAGACAAACTGAGGCTAATTGAGACTAGCCCCAGTCCTCCAGGAAGGCAGGTGCATCTTATATAACCTTTCAGGTCTCCGCCCAGTAACCAATCCCTCCTGCATCCAGGTGTAGCCACTACACAGCGTTAATCTTAACTGCAATCCACCCCTCCAGAACAGACTCCAATCCACAATCATCACATGGTTCCATTAAGATACATGAGACTTTTGGAAGACACTCCAGATCCAAACCACAATGCTACACCTTGGATAAAAGGTTAATATCTGGAATGCACAGGAACTGAAGAAAAATAGACTCCTCAAAATCAAAGACCCAGTAAACTAGTGAGCAACTGAAATGAGTAGGCAGTTCTCAGATGGAGAAGTTCAAAGGACCAATGAAGACATGAGAAGGTGTTTAATATCCTTAGCCACCAGAGAAATGCAAACATCACTAATGGGTCATCTTACCCTTCCCCCATGAGAATGGCATGTATCAAGATCTTGAACAGCAATCTGTGCTGGCACAACTACTATGGAAAGTGGTATGGAGAGTCCTCAAAAGGTTGAAAATACATATTCTATTTTCTTTTGGATAAAAAAGAAAAAAGTAAACAAACATTCTATTTGATCCAGTGATTCCTCTTATGGGTATTTTTTCTAAAAGAGTTAAAAGCAACATAGAGCAAAGATGCCTGCACACCCGTGTTTGTAGCAGCACAACTAAGAATAGCTAAATTGTGAAAGATGCTGAATTATACATCACCAGACCAATGGATACAAAAATTGTGATATATGTACACAATGGAGTGCTATTCTTCCACAAATACAGGTAAATTTTAGGCTTTTGTGGTAAATGGACCCAACCTGAGACCATTGTGCTTAATGAAATGAATCAAATTCAGAATGTTAAATATCACATGGTTTCTCTAATATGAAAAACACAGAATGCAGGCATTTTTCAGAACCAAATGGGTGTGATAGTGAGAGTTGGGGGGAGGAGGGGGTTGAGACAGAGCCAAAAAGGGGGAAAGAAAAGGTTGCAATGTTGACACGATATGTATGCGTAACACAATCCTCAAACACAAGGTAGGCATTGTGTCTTGCATGCATATGTATTAATAAAAGTGGAAAAAATAAAGTAAAATCCCATGACCTTAAAGCCAATGTTTCTTTTACGATACCATATTGTTTTTATTTTATTTCATAGGACTTGTATTTATTCTTTCTCTCACTGCTCCAGTACCTCACATCAAACACACAGTTAGCAGACAATGGAGATAGTATTTCAAATGAGCAAGCGAGTAATATTCCAATATTGTGTCGTATGTGTGTGCGTGTATGCGTGTGCGTGCCTCTCTGTTGTTGTTGTTGTTACTCTAGTCATGTAGCTAGTGGGAGGGAAGGACTTGAATTAGGGGAAGAATAGACCTGGTCAGAAAGGCCTCAAATGAAGCAGGCAGCAGTAATAATGAAGAGAGGCAGATACACCAGTTTCTCAAGCTTTTGGATAAGAAGGAAAGAGTCACTTTATTTATCTTTTAATAAACTAATAATAGTTGGCATTTTGAATATTGTTATGTCCACAGAACTGTGACAAGCATATGATACCTGTTACCTAATTTCACCCTTACCAAGTCCTAGGGGATAAGTATTATTACTTTATTTTACAGAAGAGGACTGAGGTCCAGAGAAGCAACTTGCCCAAGGTTATATACACAAGTCACCTCTCTTTGCCCTTTTTCTTCTCTGCTCTTCTCTATCGCCATTTCTTACAGGAAAGATCTGAAATTACTTGTCTCCCACTTACTTTCCCATCCAATGCAACGTGCTTTCTTCCCTGCGCCCTCCAACTGTACGTGCGGTGTGCCCTTCAGACACGTCACCGAGGAGTGCGACCTCCAGTTCCGATGGCCCACTGCAGATCCTCAGGCCGCTTCCTTGCTCTGGAGTACTTCGTAACACTTGTATTAGTTTGGGTTCTTTCAAAGACAGAATTTACAGATTTTATAATAGAACAATCTATTAGGAAGTCTTACAAATCCAAGGACAGAGATAGTCCAAGATGGCTGCTCAGCTCTGGAGTGGATCTCCCATCTGGAACCGCAGGACAGCTGGCAGTCTGCTGCAGATCTCCGGCAAAGGCTGAAGCCTGAAGATGGGCGGCTGATGAGCAGTGAGGGGCAGACAGGCACAAATCAAGAGTGGAGAGAATCTGTGCTGACGCTCTGTGGTTGTAGCAAGTCAGTGTCCATAGACAACTGTGAAGGCGAGAGCTTTCCCCGAGGAAGAAACTGCAACCATCTTCCCTCTTCCTTCCTTTTATATCCTTGCAGTTCCAGGTGGCCCTCCCACAGCTGGGGAGGTGTTCTTCTCTCATTGGCCAGCCCACAAATCACTCACACTCTCTTCCAGGCCCGTTCTGAATTCCCAGTCTAGGTGTGGTTCACAAACCCTAACCCAGGTGTGGTTCCTGACCCCTCGAGTGAACATCATCCCTTCAAAGGTCACAATACGACAACCACGGTTCTTTCCGATGCACAAGCATCACCTTCCCCCAACTTGGTCTTCTTTGCTTTTCTCTTGCACTCAGTCTCCTACTTTTTTCCACTTCTTAACACTTCGTGATAGTTCCATGCTCTCTCACCATCTTCTCTTCGGATTCCTGTTCTAGAAGGACTCTTGATGAGCTGACTCTCATGACTGCTGGCTAGAGAAGAAACAGCACGGGAAATTTAGCCAAGACTGAGCCATGCAGAATGTCCTAGGGCCACCAGCAACCGAGACAGGTTTGGTTATGTTAAAAATTAAGGGAGAAACAGATGTGAAGGGTCATGAACTCTGTGTGCACAAGAAAGTCCCTTCTTCAGCTCCCTCTATTTAAAAGTGACAAAAAGTAACCCACCTGATTAAGGACAATAGTGAAGTTCTTTGCACAGTCTCATTGAAGAGTAAAACTATTCTTTATTGATCATGTACTTTGCTAAGAATGCTGCATTATTACCTTTCTTAACCTTTATATCAACCCTACATAACAGACACTAAAATTGTATTCCTTTTGCAACGAAATCAAGAATCTTGTCCAGAAAAAGCAGAACAGATATTTGCTCTTAAGAAATATTGTTTCATGTATAAATGATTACCCAATATTATTAGTCTTCTGAAAAACACAAATTAAAACCACAATAAAATGCTAGCATTCACCAACCACCATGAGTGCAATCAAGAGTTGCAGAACCCGGGATTAGAGGAGACATAGAGCAACTGTCTTTCATAAATTGTTATGAAAATTCTGAAAACAATTTTGGCAGTTTCTAATAAATTAAGATTTATACTTTACCTTTGGCTTCAGTAGTTGCATTTCTACATATCTACCCAAGAAAAATAAAAGTATATGTTCATAGAAAAATGTCTATAACACTGCACAGAACAGTTTTATTTATAATAGCCCCAAACCGGGGACAGATCAGTTACAAGAAGAATAGACAAATTGTAAGATGTTCTTTTAATGGATCATACTAGGCAATCCAAAGGGGCCCAGTGAAAATGCATTAAGTGACATACGTATATCTACCAGACATTGTGGCACGAAAAAATAGCCAGATTCAAAGAGTGAATTATTTGTGAAGTTATAAAAGTGGCAAAACTAAAGAAGAAGTTAAATGAAAAAATGAGGGGACAATGACCAACCTCTTACTGGTATGGGAGTGGCTGACCTGGAAGACACAGGGGGAACTCTGCAGTGACAAAAATATGTATATCTTGATGAGGTGTCAGTAACATGGATGTGTGCATTAGACAAGATTGTACAATTAAGATCAGTGCATTTCAATACGTGCAAATCTCATCTCTCAAAGAACCAACTGAAAAATAACAAAATGGGAGGAAGCAGAGACGGAAGAGAGGTCTAAATGAAGCAAGCGTTGAAGCAAGTTGGTCATTACTGAAGCTGGGCGGTAAGCACAGGGGGGAAACATTATACTATTCTGTATACTTATGAGTGTTTAGATTTTCTATAATAAAAAATTCTAAAAACATAATTAACAAATTCTTAATCTTCTCTTTAAACAATTAAAATATAGATGAGTAGCTAGTTTCTGGCCAGATGCTTGATCATCAGGGCCCAGTACAAAGAACAAATCTGATCCTGTATCTCACCTTCGGACACATTCGGATGAGTCTTCCACTGTCTGCCTGAGAGAATAGTGTGCTCCTTCATGTGGCTCATAAGACCTTCGTGCCAAAGAGCTATACTGAAAGCAGTGAACAGGGCTCTTCTAGACACAAAGTTGGCTCTCCTTAGTGCAATTCCATGATGCAATCAACTAAACATTAAAGCCTTAAATTACATCAGTACTGAACTTGTCCAGACTGTTTCCTGTCATTATTTTTCAAATAATAAGAGTATCATAACTACTGACATAACATATTTGTGTTAGGTGTTGTAAATAATCTAGAAATGATTTAATGTATACTGGAGGATGTGTGTAGGTTAAATACAAACACTACATTATTTTACATAGAGAGTTATGTATCCCCACATCTATGGCGAGTTCTATAACCCACTCTTCATGGATACTAAGGGATGACAATACTATTGTGTTTATTCTTTAGACCATCTCTATGAAGGTTGTTATCCCATTTTATAGATTAAAAGTTAAGGAATGTTTGTAACTCAAAGTTGGATGAGTAATAAGATTGAAAACCGAATGGACAACAATTGGCAAAACCTACCTAAAGAAAATTCAAGTTCTAGCTTCTTTAGTATTCCTATTTCAAGTATGTTACGGTGAGAGCTTCCAAGATTCTGAGTCTCTACATACCTGCCTGTTATCATACCTTCCACTTTGAATGAAAGTAGGGCAAACACATACATTGTAGGTATAGCTGATTACTGATCACTTAACTCTGGGTTCATTAAAAGAGAGTCTTTCCTCGGTGGGTCAGATCTCATCAGGTGAGTGCTTTAAAAGACAGTGAAATGTCAGAAGAATATTCTTGTGGTGTGATGAAGTAAACTAGCATAGATTAGGACAAAGCCTATAGAAGGACCACACAGCAAGAGCCTGAAGATGACCTCAAAGAACTTTGAGCGTCTTTCAGTACACAGCAGGCAACCAAAAGTTTCCTTAGTCACACCACCTCAAAGAAATGAACTCAGACCTGGAGTATAGCTCAGTAGTAGAGCACTTGCCCAACAGGTGAAAAGCCCTTGGTTTAATCCCCAACACAGCCAAAAAAAAGTGAGTTCTGCCAATGACCACATAAGCCCGAAAGAGGCTCTAAGCTTCAGCTGATGTTATAAACCCAGCCAACTCCATAATTTCAGCCTGATGAGACCCTAAGCAGACCACCCCACTAGCCCATATCCAGATGACTTTCCTGAAAAGCACTTGCTCCCTAGAATTTGTCTTAAGCCACAAATGTTTGATCATTTTTTAAGCAGAAATAGAAAATTAAAAAATGCATCCTCCTTTCTTCCAGCACTCCCTGTTCCTCTCAGTGTCCCAGTCACTCTGCACTCTTCCTGGTTTCCTAATGAAACATTACTCCACAAAGTGGCTTTCAAGAGCTTTTATCCTGGATGGCTTATCCAATCACTGAGGCTGACTTTGTTCCTCCTGCTCTGTGCTTTCACTACACTCCTCTCTCTCTCTCTCTCTCTCTCTCTCTCTCTCTCTCTCTCTCTCTCTCTCT
>PVKB01005245.1:0-68871 GCA_004027205.1 Ctenodactylus gundi
GGTCGCCCGCCCCGCCCCGCCCCGGGCGAGGCTCCCGGTGCCGCGAGACCCTTTGCCGAGCCCAGCCACATCCTGAGCCCATTTTAAATTTTTTTGTTTCCAGGCAGGAGCTCGCCGTGCTGCTGACACGCCCAAGCCGAGTTAGAACTTGTGGCCCTCTGCCCCTGCCTCCTGTCCCGTGCCCCAGCACCGGCTGCCTCGTGGCCCTTCCGCCGCGTGCGGCTCTGCCACCCCGAAAGGAGACTCAGTCAGCGGCAGAGGCGTCTGCGGGCCTCGCTTAATCCTGGGACGGCTGCTTCTCACGGCCCTGGCCTCGGCTCCCTCTGGCCAAGAACTTTTTTTCTTAAGTACTGGCAACGGAACCCAGGACCTGCACCCCCGGCCCCTTTTTCGGTTGTTTTGGTTTGGGATTTTGTTTTGTTTTTTGAGGACAGCGTCTCACTGAATTGCCCAGGCTGGGCTTGAGTTTGCGATCCTCCTGCTTCAGGGGATCACCAGAGTGCACCGCCAGACGCTGACGGCCCATTCTTTAATAGGACTGATAGTTTACTTAGCGTCAAGATTTTTGTATAGTGTGGACATCAGTCCTTTACGAAATTTGCCTTCTGCAAATATTTGCTCCCAGTCTGTGGCTTATTTTGAAATCTGCTTACAGTTTCTTTCATAGAACAGGAAAATTTAATTATAACAAAGCCCAGCTGCTTCTTTTACTTAACCTGCCTTTGGTGTTGCACCTAGAATGTCCTAGCCAAATCTGGACCCTCCACCCCCTATGTTATCATTTGACATTTTCTGCGACTTATTTAGAGCTATTTTTAAATTTTAGACAGGGTCTCACTCTGCAGCCCAGGCTGGTCCTGAACTCACTATGGAGCCCAGGCTGGCCTTGGACTCACGGCAATCCTCCTGCCTCAGCCTCCCGAGTGCTGGGATTATAGGCATGCACCACCATGCCCAGCTTATGTGGTGCTGGGGAATTGAACTTGGGTACTTAATACTTGACATAGCACTTGCTAGGCAAGTGCTTTAACTGCTGAGCCATTCCTCCAAGCCCCACTATCTTTCTTTTTTTTAAAAGATAGGATCTGGCTCTATAGTCCAGGCTGGTCCTGAACTCCCAGCAGTCCTCCTGCCTCAGCCTCCCAAGTGCTGGGATTACAGGTGTGCACCACCACGTCCGGCTAATTTTTATGTGGTGCGGGGGAAATAGAACCCAGGCCTTGTACATGTGAAGCCAGTGCTCTAACCGCTGAACTACAGCCCCAGCCACTGAACTAATTTTTGTGATGGGTGCAAAGTCTGCAACTACATTTGATTTTTTTTTTTTCTTTCCTGCACATGAATTGTTAGAAACGGCTCATAGGAGTTCACCTGTTCAAACAGAGGATGGACGTGGAAGGCGCAGATGGCAGAACACAAGGCTTTGATTATCTGTTTTGCAAAAAGGGTGACCGCCCACATGCAGATGAAGAAAGGCACGCCGGAAATATGGTGGATGGAGACTTTAAATTCCCACATGGCAAGTCCCGCCCCCTGCCTTTTACCTAGGGGCAGGATGCACAATCGTCCCAGTAAGATCTATGGTACTGGATCAGGGCCACGTCAATCACTGTGGCATGACCTTTATCCCTCCTCGCCCCGCCCCTTCCTCCTTTGTCTAGTCACCTGGTCAAGTAGAAGTGTGCGGGAATTTAAAGGCTGCCATCTTTATCTGAAAAAACTGCTACTACTACTGTTAGGTGGCACTCACAAGTCCGCTTTTTATTTTTTTTTTTTAACCACCTGGCACATTTTCACTTGTTAAGAGCCAATTCATCTCTCAAATTCTTTTAACACATAATAGCTCCTTTTGCCACAGTCTGGTTGGGAACAGTGAGTCAGTCCGGTTGTCCTGTTGCGTAAGATCGCTTCTTTGAGCCCTTGAATTAGATCCTTGACACAGAGAACAGAGCAGTATTGCTGTAGGTCGAAAGTAAGAGTCCATCAAATGCACCTGGGGTAAGGTAAGGTTTCTTTTATTACAGCCAGGCAGATGGACTCCATCCTGGCTCTCCTAGTAACTCTGAGTTTCCAGAGAGCGGCCCCAAACAAAGGCAGCAGGGGGCTTATATAGGATTCAGCAGGACAGTATGTCGCAAGTACATAAGGACCAATCCCAGTTTATCATGTGGACCCGGGCATTGCTTTTGGCTGGCTGACAGAGAGACCTGTTGCATCTAGAGTCCTTTGAGAGTAACCGGTTACACACCAGCACCTACTGGTTAGGGGACTGCGTGACTCAGGACAACACACTCTGTTCCTGCAAAAACAACAGAAAGGTTTCACAAGGTTATAAGGGTTATAAAAAAACTTTCTCCAGGACTTAGTGGAAGCAAACGCATTTTAGCTCAACCCAAGAAAATACAGCTGACAGAGGAAAGCCCCAACACGTTTCACAGAACGTAATTTCTTAGGCAAATCCACAGACTAAGTTTTGTTACCATATACCACAGTTACAGAAAATTATAAAATTACAAAAATACACCTCATGTTGGATTTTTAGTGCACCGTCACAGTATCCCAGGGTCATTAGTACCCCAGCCATCGTGGTGAGGGGAGTTAAGGCAGAAGTTACTACTTTTCCCACCTCTTTGAAAGCCAGTACTGCCTGTCCATCGTGACATAAACTCCCCTCTTCTTAGCTAATATCTTGTCTGACATCAACCTGTTTTTACCCCGTCTAGGTTTTTGTTAGTCATAAGCCATAATATTAACTCAAATCCTTTGATTGTGTGACTTTCAGCGTTAAATCTACTCTGAAGAAAATTCTCGAATTCTGAAATAGGGGCTAGAAGACGCGTTGGGAACTATAAATCTTTTCTTATCCCAAAACAGAGCTGCTCTGGCTTGGAAAGGCCACTGAGGCTGGTACGCCAGAGCAGGATGGAGAGCCAATTGGGCCTAAGTACGGACAACAGTAAAATTCCCCGTGAACTCAGGAGGAGGTGTTTGGTTTCACTCCAGTGGGCTACGCGGTTTTCGAGCAACGCTACCAGCATCTGCTTGAGGTCCCCTCAGCGGAGACAGGTTGTTTCATCCTTCAAAGGACAGGCCTTCAGAACGTCAAGATACCATTCCCATGAACTTTAACTTTCCCTCCCACTTGGAGAAGCATGGGGTACAGTTAGGACCAGCGAGTGAGGGTGCTGTGACTTCTGGGGTCTCTGCCTTGGTCCCTCGCATCTGCAAACTGTAGCAACGGCATCTGGCGGGACTTAGCAGCCCAGACCACGTCGTCCTGTTGGAGAGATATCACGTATCCCATCCCCATGGCATCTGAGATCCCTTCAATGGGAAACGGGAGGACTTGAGCCTCCAGCCATCCCGCCATCCATGCACAAGGGCATGTAAGGAGTGTTTAATCCGTTCCAACCCCAACCCGGCACCCGGGTTTTATATGCAGTCCCTCCCCCATCAGCTGCTGTCATTCTTTGATTTCTAGCTCGTCAACATCTTGTAACTCACGCTTAGTTAGGTTTTCGCGAGGGGAAACCAGGCCAACATTAAGCTGAATGGCTGGGGGACCGTAGGGCGTGTCTCTGTACCATTTGTGAGAACGCCACCAGTGCCCTTGTGAGACCCATCAGCAGCGCTGTGACCTTTTTCGTGTCAATTTCATGCCACTGGGATGTGCGCTTGGTGCTCATCACTTCTCTTGGCTAGCGGGCAGAATGCCTTTAACTCTAGCGTGACGAGTCCAGCCTTTTTCGGGCACCCGTACAATGGTCTCCGTGGTCAGAAGCACCTGGTAGGCCTTTCCCGGGTAGGCTGGAGTTTATCTTCTTTCCAGGTCTTGATTAGCACCAAGTCACCAGGCTGGAAATGATGTGCTGTGGACATAAGAGCAGGCGTTTGGGCAAGAAATCCCGCTAGCCTTAAGGAAGGCAGTGGAAGAGAGACAGATAGCACATATTCCCTGAGAAATTTGCCCTTAGTCTCCATGGTGGGGAGGCCTGAAGATGCACCCGGGTATGGCAATCCGTCCAGCACATCATAGGCTGATGATCCAAGTCGTTCCTGGCCATTGTCCCAACTCTAAGGAAGGCACTTAGTCCAGTGCAATTTGTTGTCTGCTATTGGTTTGGTCATGAGCTTTCTACCTTCCCAGAAGAGAGGCGATGCCACGGTCTGTGAAGTCTCACTTACTCTGTAGTGCCCTCATAACACCCTGCAACGCTCTTAAAGTGAAGTGACTGCCACTATCCGAGTGCATCTGTTCAATTAGATCAAACCTGGGGACAGCGTGTTCCAACATCGCCCGAATCACAGTCCCAGCTGGTCCTCGCTACGGGTAGGCTTCTACCCATCCAGCTAGGTGATTGACCATTACTCATAAGTGTTCTAGGTTCCCCACCTTTGGCATTTCTGTGAAGTCCACTTGTACACTTCAGAAAGTCCTTAGCCCCCCGGGAGTTTTCCCCTTGAGCCCTTTTATTAATCTTTTGACAGATAATACAATTCCTGCAGACCTGGGATATCGTCCTTCAGGGAAGCCTCCCTGGCTGTCTCATCTGCCAGCCTGTTTCCCACAGCCTCAAACGAATTTCCCTTTTAATGTCCCTTTATATGGGTAACAGTTATTTCTGCAGGCAAGAGGAGATTTTGTAAAAGTTCCTTGATCAGACCTTCACGAGCTAATTCTTTCCCCGGCTGCTTATTAGTCCCCTCACTCCACATCTTTCCAAAAGCGTGGGCTATTCCAAAAGCACACCTTGAATCCGTATAAATGGTCCCCTCGGTGTCACCGAGCAGCTTTAAAGCCTGATTAAGGGCGAAGAGTTCACAAGGCTGAGCTGACCATTTGGTAGACAGTCTCCCCTTTCTATGACGATTAATCTTTTCCCATCTGCCGCTGTGTATATCCACTCTGGCTTTTACCTGCCAAAACTCAGGAAGAGCCATCTACGAGCAGTTGGGCCCCTCTTGGGAGTAGCATCTCACTTAAATCTTGCCGGAACTAGATCTGGCATTCTGTAATGTCCAGGCAATTATTAAGTCACTCTTTAGGGTCACCCATTGTTTCTGAGAACAGAAAGCTAGCTGGATTTAAACAAGCAACAGCGGGCAAAACTTAATCATCTTTCCCTAATACTATAGCTTTATACCTTAAAATTCGCGAATCTGTTAACCAGCGCCCAACTTTTGGGATTTGGATAGCTTGGACTTGATGAGGGGTGCTCACCCCCAAAGGTGGGTGAGCTTTCTCTTTTCGTCCCCCAATAAGGCAGTGGCTGCTATAGCCTGGATACATTTGGGCCAGCCCCTTGGGATTGGATCTAATAATTTTGACATAAATACAACCAGTTGCCTTTTCCCTTCCCAGGCCTGGGTGAGCACCCCAACTGCTGTGCCTCGACCCACTGTAGCAAACAGGTGGAGAGAGGGGTCTCAGGAGAAAGGAATGCTAAAAGTAGGGCTACAGCATCTAAGCTCTTCCAGCTTGCTGACCTTTTTTTGTGGTCCACGGACGGGGGTCTGGCTCTGCTTCTGACAGCTTAAGATAAAGGTCGTTAGTTTTATGAGTGAGTCAATTCAGAGTTTATAATACCCCCCCCCCCCGTCCTAGGAATTTTCAGAGTTCCTTCTTTGTCTTTGGTCTGGGGCAACTCATAATTCCCTCAATCATCTTTGGATTCCCGTGGCCTTATTTCATTATAAATAAAATAAAATAAAGGTGACCCAAGTACTTAACTTTCCTTTTAGTAAACTGTAACTTACTTTTGGAGATATGTAACCCCTCTCAGCCCAGAAAATTTAGCAGGCCTACTGTAGTCCTTGAAACCTGAGGGTTGTTTTTACCTGACAGCAATAAATCATCCACATAAAAGATTCGTCCCTGGAGAACAGGAGAACTTCTCCCGTATGGACTCAAGTATCTGGCCACGTAGGTCAGGTGCTTCAGGGAATCCTGCGGAAGCACCGTCCACTGATATCGTTCTCTCCCGTTTATTGGATTTTTCCCATTGGAAGAGGTTCCAGCATCCTGGGTCCAATGGCCAGGCCCAGAGAGCATCATTTAAATCGATCATACTAAACCATCTGTGGTCTGCGGGAAGCTCCCTTGAAAAGAAATAGCAAGTTTGGAACTCCTGGATGTCAGCTTTTATTTGATTGTTTTTCTTTAGGTCCCACCTCTAGATTTATCAAGGGCTCTTGGTGGGACCCGATTATAGGGAACCCCCGGTGCCCCTATTTTCCATCAAGAGCCATAAAGGTTTTCACTTCTTTCTCCCTTCTCCATAGGAGGCGTTCCCTCTTAAGGTGGCCCAGCTGTCCGTATTTGCAGCAGTTGTCTACTTCCCTACCGTGTGCTTCCTCCTGGTAAACCCAAGGGGAAAGGGGGATTCTAATTAAAAAACACGGGGCCGATGGTGACACACGCCTGTAATCCCAGTGTGCGGGGACGCTGGGGCAGGAGGATCTCAATTTCCAGCCCAGGCTGGGCAACTTCGTGACTTAGTGAGAGTCTGTCACAAAATAAAATAAAGGACTATGGACATAGTTCAGTTCAAAAGCCCCTGGGTTCAATCCCCACTATGCAAAATAAATAAATAGATAAATAAATAAATAAATAAATGGACAGGTACCTCAGCAGGCATTTCACCAAGGGCGATATGCAAACGACGGCTAACTGCGGCCAGAGACGTGCAAATTAAAACAGCAGTGACACAGCCCTATACACCTGCCACAGTGGCCGAAATCCAGAACACAGATGATCCCACGGGCTGGCCTCCCTCTCCCTCGTGGCTGGTGAGACTGGGAGTTCATACACCCACTACAATGCATCTTACACACCAGAACGTTCTTACCATAATTTGAAGGCCCTGGGTTCCACCCTTAGATCCTTACCGCCGCAAATAAACGAGAGTAATGAAATGTCCCCCTGAAGTCTCCTGTGTCCTGTGTCTGGGAGGGGACTGCAGCATGGGGATGCTGCACTGCCCAGTGGATCCACTGTGGCTGAGAGCGCCCATGTGGGCCCTGGGTGGAGGGGCGTCCCAGGGGGGCAGCCGGCCCCTAAATTCACACCCTGCTTCCGATGCCTGATGCCGCTGGGTGACCAGCTTCGCTCGCCACACCCTCCCACTGGGGGGGGGGGATGGTTCCTTCTTGGAACCAGCTATGGCGATACGAATCTCATGGAAGACCAGCCAAAATACACTTCTCCTCCCTTAACTTGTGGGTGAAAGGTCTGGGAAAGTGATAAACATATGTGTGCCCTGGCGGGCGTGGGGGAAGTGGCGGAGACTGGGCATGTGCGAGAACAGGGGCAATTTGCTGTCAGCGTAAAACTACTCCGAAGGTCCCCGCCCCACACCAACGGCAGAAGGTGTCCAGCACACCTTTTCCTTGAGACCATGTGCAGTGGCTGAGCGCGGTGGCACAGGCCTGTGACCCCAGCACCGAGAGGCCGAGGCAGGAGGATTGCCAGCTGGAGCCCGGGCAATTTAGCAAGACTGTGTCTCAAAATTTTAAAAGATTGTAAAAAGGTTAAGGGTGTAACTCCACGTGAAGGTCCTGGGTTATGCTCCCAGCACCTCAAAAAAAAAAAAAGTATGGAATATATTTCTACATCATTAGCAAAGAGCGCACGAAAATCCCAACCCAATGTCACTGCAGACACCACGCTGCAATTAGGAGACTGACTTCATTAAATGCCAGTGAGAATGGCAGAGAAACCGAATTCACGCAGCTCCTGACGTGAGAGGAGCCAGTGGGGCTGTAGGCAGTGAAGAACCACCCATGGGCGCAGCGTACGGCTGGGGAGCCAACCTACCGGTCAGCCTTCCCGGCTAAGCTGCTTAGTGTGGGGCCCTCAGGGCCCGGGAGCCTCAGCCTTGCTGACCTCGGCCAAGCTCCTTTACCGTTTGGAATTCCAGAAGGAATTCTGTCCTGCTTACTCAATCTGAGTCACGTGTTGTTTTGACCCTTTGCAAATGCTGTTTTGACCATTTGTGGTTTGGACCATGTGCGGAAATTCGGACTCTTAATTAGCGGGAAGGCAAGGAGGGTATAAAAGGGAGGGTGTAAGCAATGAAGGTCTTTTGCAGAGTCTTCTACAGGGACCCTTGCAAGAGGCCAGTTTTCTTCAATCGCACTCCCTCTCTCGAGTTCTCGGTGACTGACCGGGCGGGCTCGGTCATTCTGGCGCCCAACGTGGGGATCGAGCACCGGGCGGAGACACCGCCGGGGAAGAGCGCTCAGAAATAGGTAATACAGAGGAAAAAGGACAAATAGGTAAAAAGGGGGGTGATAAAATGGGACAAGAAATGTGGTTTATATGCATGATGATGTTGGGATCCTGGGGAGTTGAAGTAGTGAAAAAAGGGTTGGAACAATTTTTAAAATTTATAAAAGGTTTGTGCCCATGGTTCCCAGAGAAGGGAGCTATGTGTTTAGATATTCAGGAAAAGGTTGGGGATGATATAGAGAACTCTTATGCTACTGATGCCTTCAGTCCCTGGTCCTTGCCGGAGGACCAGAAGTTGCTATAAACAGGGGATGATAAGTCAATAGCCCCTTCTGCCCCCTCAATGTATCAGGATGTGGGGGCGGTCAGTGATTGGCCTGCCCCTGCAAATGTTTTTATGACAGATAAAACTAAAGCTGATTCTCTGGTGCCATCGAGTCCCGAGAATCCCTTGGTGGCTTTGATACAACCTGGAGCCACTCCTCCTCAGTCCTTGTTCGCAGGGTATCGTCAAAACATTTTGTCCCCATTACAGGCACGAATTCAGAAGGCCATAGAACAGGGAGAGGATACTCAGGGTTTTCATTTGCAGTGCCCGGTATTTGAGGAAACTGACGCACAGGGTAATGTAGTTGGATCACATCGCCCTGTGGTGTTTAAACAGATAAAAGAGCTAACGGCTGCTTGTGCTCAATATGGGCCAACGGCTCCTTTTACTCTATCTATATTAGAAGACTTAGCTACAGATGCTCTCCCTCCCGGAGATTGGAAACATCTCGCCAAGGCCTTTCGGGAGGAGACTATTTACTGTGGAAAACTGAATTTGCTGAACAATGTCAGAAAACTGCTCAATTGAATGCTCAGGCCAATAATGCGGGGGTTAATTACTATATGCTGGCAGGACAAGGTCAATTTGCAGATATTCCAAGTCAACTCTTATATAACCCAGGTGTCTGTGCTCAAATTAATGCTTCTGCAGAAAGAGCTTGGGCAACACTACCATCTAAAGGTTCTCTTCACTGTGACATTTCTAAAATTAGACAGGGGCCTGATGAACCTTTCCAGGAATTTGGTGATAGGCTTTTGCAAGCCTCTGAAAAAGTTTTTGGAGATTCTGAAGCCGGAATGCTTCTGGTTAAGCATTTGGCTTATGAAAATGTCAACACTGCATGTCAAGCGGCTATCCGCCCGTATAAAAAACGGGGAACCATATCTGACTACATTCAGCTTTGTGCTGACATTGGGTCATCTTACACTCAGGGTCTGGCAATGGCGGCAGCCCTTCAGGGAAAAACAGTAAAAGAAATTTTATTTGGGCAGAGGACAGAGCCTCGGCGAGCAACTGGCCCTCCTGGTAGTTGTTATGGATGTGGACAAGTGGGTCATCAAGTTAAAACCTGTCCTCAAAAATTTTTTGGTAAATCTCCTAAACTGCCAAAACAGCCCGGACTGTGCCCTCACTGGAATAGAGGTAAACATTGGGCTAATGAGTGTAAATCAAGACGAGACCATTTGGGTAATCCTTTCAATTTAGATAGTCCTTTCCCTCTGGGAAACGGGAGGAGGGGCCCGCCCCAGGCCCCGAAGCAGAGGTGTTATGGGGCAATACAGTTTCTCCCCCAGCAAAACAATCCATTCAAGACCTCTTTAGAGCAACCCCAGGCAGCGCGGGACTGGACCTCAGTCCCTCCACCTACACAGTATTAACCCCTGAAATGGGGATGCAGGCACTTCCAACGGGAGTTTATGGGCCTTTACAGCCTCAAATTGTGGGGCTTATATTAGGGAGAAGCAGTTCCACTGTGAAAGGGATAATTTTTGCCCCAGGAGTTATAGACTCTGACTATATGGGCGAAATTAAGTTAATGGTATCATCTCCGCGTGGCATATCTACCATCTCAGCTGGTCAGAGGATTGCTCAAATCTCAATTCTGCCCTTAACCCCTTCTAAGAGTAAGAGCAAAAACCGAGAGGACCACAGGGCTCTGGTTCCTCTGATGCATACTGGATGCAGGCTGTGACGGCACAAAGGCCAGAATTGACTTCGAAGGCACAAGGAGAGTCCTTTCGAGGCCTGTTAGATACTGGAGCTGATATTTCTGTTATTGCTCATAAACACTGGCCACGTAACTGGCCTAAACAATACACTTTTACCCAGCTGCGGGGAACAGGACAAATACGAAGTCCTGAGCAGAGCAGTGATCTTTTGTCTTGGGAAGATAATGAGGGACATTCTGGACATTTTTGACCCTATATAGTTCCTGGATTGCCTGAAAATTTATGGGGAAGAGACATTATGCAATGTATGGGAGTCTATCTCTATTCCCCCAGTAATATTGTTAGCCAACAAATGATGGATCAAGGACATTTACCTCCTAAGGGATTAGGAAAATTTGGACAAGGAGTAAAAAAAAAAAACCAATACAATTGCCCAGCAATCATTTAGAACGGGCCTAGGGTAAAAGGTGGCAACTGCTGAACAGCTAGTACAGGAACAATTATGCAGTGGACACATAAAACCTTCTAAAGATCCAATAACTGGAAAATGAAATGGACCCGACCCCGTACTTATATGGAGTCGAGGACATGTTTGTGTTTTTTTGCAGAAAGAAGATGGTGTGCGGTGGCTTCCAGAACGACTGGTCCGCACCGCTGAACAAGTTCCTGTGGCTGCTGATCCTGATGATGATGCGATATTGAGGAATGAGGAAAAAATTCTTTGGACTTTTTCTCCTGATCTTTCTTTGTTGCATCCTGCCGTATGGGAGCAAAACGGACTAACGTAACTAGGACTTCTCGCTGTATCTTGGACTGGTCAAATCCAATGGACATATCTTCTTCCTCTTACATTTGGAAATTGGGGGTAGCTGTTAATGCCCCCTATGTACATAGCAAGATAATGGACAATTTAATGTTACCTGTATTAACTGTAATTTGACTAACTGTAATCTGAAAGGCATTGAGCCACTGTAAGTTGGACTAATTATTGCAAAATTTGTTGCATATTGATGCAGCACAAACTGCTGTTGCTACTCAGTTAAAAAAATATGTTTCCCTCCTGGGCAAATTTTTCCCGCATGTTACTGATTTTATGTTTGATTTTTCCTTTGGAATGAAAGGACAAACTCTGGCCGCTAACATCCATGGTCTTACCCCTGGTTTTGGTGTGTAATTGGGCTGGTAGCCAAAGACGGGTAAGATTTCTCTGCATTCAAGACAACCTAAGACAGGATGCATGCCATGCTGCATGTAGTCCAGTGACGGGTAAGTTCTGACTGTAAGGGAACAACCTAAGACAGGCACAGTCTCGCACCAAACTTTACGTTAAAAAATAAAAAAGGGGGAAATGTTGGGGCACTCCCCCTCTCGAGTTCTCGTTGACTGACTAAGCGGGCTCCGTCAGCTTAGCATGGGACAGCCCCTACCCAGCCCAACTGTAGATCCCCTAGAATTTGAGCCACACAGGGGGGCAACCCACATTTCCGGGGCCCCCTCTGACCACCGGAAGCTTTACCCTGTCTCTCTTTCCCCTTAGTTTCCCAATAAAGCCATTTATTCACCCTCTGCCTCCCGTATTCGCGATTCATTCTTCAAGCCTGTGGCGACATGAGCTTGGGCGTGGCACCGAGGACACTGACAGCAGGACACGCCCCACGCTGTAAGTCATCGCGGTCCACTGGAGGAACCACACCTTCGGCAGTCCCCACGCTGAATTCTCCCTGAAAACCGTCCACACCCATACCTCTGACCCCTGCTGCCGGCGCCCTGGGCAAGCCCGGTGCTGCTGCAGGCCTGGAATCCCAGCCCTCTCCACGCTGAGTCAGGAAGGTCAGGAAGGTCATCATTCAAGTCCCAACCTGGGCACTTAGCAAATTGACAAGATCCTGTCCTAAAACAAAACAACAACAAAAATTGTCTGGGGGTGTAGCTCAGTGCAAGGGTCCTGGGCCCGATCTCCGGTATCACTTAAAAAAAAAAAGTCTCCGCATTTACCTTTTTATTGATAAGATCACCTGATCACATGGCTGAATTAAAAAGTCAAATCTGGGGAGCGGCTGCTGGAAGGTAGGATTAATTCCAGCCGCGCCTGCCGCACCTAAGAACTCCTTGCTGGGTGCTGGGGGGTGGGGCGGGCATGCTGCAGCAGCTTAAGGATGGAGAACTGCCGACCAGCCTTAGTGGCTAAACTGCTCAGCATGGGACAGCCCCTACCCAGCTCAACTATAAAAAACCCCTAGACACGGAGAGGGGACTGGGGGGAGGGACCCACATCTCCAGATCCCCCTCCTGACTAGCAGCAGAAGCTTCACCCTGCCTTTCTGTCCCCTTCTGTAAGTTTCCCAGCCTTTTCTTCACAGCCTGTCTCCCGTCTTCACGACTTACTTTTCAAGCCTGCAGAATACACAAATTTGGCATGGGCGCCCGCCAGAACTGGGGCCCGACCCCACAATGGCTGGCAGTATTGATGGCAGGGAGATCAAAACCAGGGCTCACGTTCCACTGGTGTCCAACAAGAAAGAATGGCATGAACGAGGAAGCGGTTTGGAAGCAGAAAGTGGATTTATTGGGAGAAGTATAAAGGAGAAAGAGGTAGAAAGTGAGAACCCCGCTGCCAGCAGGAGGCGCACGGGCGTCACAGCCATCGCTTCTGGTTTTTCTACGAATCATGCCTATTAGCTTTCCTATGCAGAGCTGGCCTTCATCGATTGGTGCATATTAACATAAAACTAGTTTATTGGTTTAAGATCAAATTCAAGGGCCTAAGAGAAGACCCCAGACCCCGGGTCATGAGCAGGAGGGTCTACGTCTCATTGACCTACTTGACCTTAGCTTTGTCCTTGACTATTCCAAGCTGTGGTCTTCGGTAAGCTATCGGCGGGGAGGAGTTCCTCCTCTGCGGATGAATTCCTTACCTGGGGACGTCTTGACCTACTCAGCCTAACTACTCCGAACCTGCCCAATGGAATCTTGCTTAATATTAGATAAACTATATGATACTTGACCTTCTGCGTGTCTGGTCCACGTAGCGCAGCCTGATGGTCTCAGGGGCATCCGTTCTCATACCAATGATTCAAATGTATCTTCTCTATAGCGCCGTAGTCCTCCATTGTGTAAATATACTACACATTCTTTATCCTTTCTTGTGTTGGTGGACATACTGGCTAATTCCAATATTTGGTCATTATAAATTGTGCTGCTATAAATATGGGTGTATGTGTATCATTGTCACATGATGACTTTAACTCTCTTGGGAAGGTGCCGAGAAGAGGTATGGCTTGGTCTTCCTCTTCTTCTTCCTTTTGAGACGGGGTCTCACAGTGGGGTCCAGGCTGGTCCTGAACTCACTAGGGAGCCCAGGCTGGCCTCAAACACAAGGCAGTCCTCCTGCCTCTGCCTCCTGAGTGCTGGGATGACAGGTGTGCACCACCACGCTCCGTCCTGTGGAGCCGGGGAACCAAACCCAGGCCTCTGCACTTGCTAGGCCAGCATGTA
This sequence comes from Ctenodactylus gundi, assembly GCA_004027205.1. Classification (NCBI taxonomy): domain Eukaryota; kingdom Metazoa; phylum Chordata; class Mammalia; order Rodentia; family Ctenodactylidae; genus Ctenodactylus; species Ctenodactylus gundi. The sequence continues at coordinate 13,724 of PVKB01005245.1, forward strand.
ACCTCTGAGCTACACCTACAGCCCCTGTTTTGGCTATTCGGTGTGTGCTCTGGTTCCGTCTAAATTTTAGGATGTTTTTCTCTAATTCTGTGAAAAATATTGGTATTTTGACTGGAATTGCATTTAATCTGTATATCAGCTTAGGTAGTGTAGCCCTTTTGACAATGTTGGTTTTGCCTATCCAGAAACGGGCTGTCTTTCCATTTTCTAATGTTCAATTTCTTTTTTCAGAGTACTACAGTTTTCAGATTAATTTCTAGGTACTTTTTTTTGAGGCTACGGTGTAAATGGGATGATTTTTCTGATCTCCTTCTATGTTTTCATTGTTTCTGTAGAGAAATGCTGTTGATCGTATGTCCGGCAACTTGGGTGAATTCGTGTGTTAGTTCTAACAGTTTCCTGGGGGAGTTTTGGGGATCCTCTGTCTAACAGATCATGTCATCCACAAATCAGGGCAGGATTTCTTTCTTTCCTGTGTGTTTTCCTTTTACTCCATTTTCTTGCCTGATTGCTCTGGGCTACGGTTCCCAGCTCTATGTTCAACAGGAGGGTTGAGAGTAGACACCCTTGTCTTGTTTCTGATTTGAGGGGAAGTGCTTTAAGTTTTTCCCCATTTAGGATGATGCCAGAAGGAGGATTCTCATAAATTACTTTTATCAGCTTGAGGTAAGATCTTTCTATACCTATTTTCATCTGGATTTTTATCATAAAAGGATGTTGTATGTTGTCAAGGGCTTTTTGTACATCTATTGATATAATCATATGTTTTTTGTCCTTGCTTTTGTTAATGTTGAGTATTACATTAATTGATTTATATATGTTGAACCATCCTTGCATCCCTGGTACGAAGCCAACTTGGTTATGGTATATGCTCTTTTAATAATTTGTTGTATTCTGTTTGCAAGTATCTCATTAAGGATTTTTACATCTATATATTCAGTAAGGAAGTTGGTTTGTAGTTTTCTCTGTTTGCTAGGTCCTTATTTGGTTTTGAGAAAAAGGTGGCGCTAGCTTCCAGAAAGGAATTTAACAGTATTCCTTCTCTTTCCATTTTATGGGCCCTTTTGAGAAGCATTAGCACGAACTCTTCCTCGAAGTTCTGACAGAATTCTACAGTGAGTCCATCAGGTCCCAGGCTTTTCTTTGTTGGTAGACCCTTTACCAGTGTCCCGATTTCATTCCTTGTTATCTCTCTATTCAGGCTTTTTATATCTTCTTGGTTCAATTTCGGGTATCTCATATATGTCTAGGAATTTATCCATTTCTTCTAGATTCTCAAATTTACTGGAATATAAGTTTTAAAAACAGTTTCTTATAATCATCTGTATTTCAACAGTAGCTGTTATGTTTCACCATTTTTGTTTCTAATTGTATTAATGTAAATTTTTTCTTTCCTTCTTTTGGTGAATTTGTCTATGAATATGTAATCCTATTTATCCTTTCAAAGGACCAACTCTTTGATTCATTGATTTTTTAATTCTTTTTTCCCCCATTTTATTGATACGTACAAGTGCAGAATTTAAGGTTTACAATGGAGTTGAGCATCTTGTGCACATACATTCCTTGTCAAAGTGACAAGGGCTTTCCCGCTCTCCTTTTACCCCTCCCCCTCCCCTCCCTTCCCTCCCTTCACCCCCCCCCCCCTTTCGCTTTGTCTTTCGATTAAAGTTCCACGAGATAGTTGTGGTCTGGGTCTCTCATATCAGAGAGACCATCAAATTTTTTTATTCTTTTAGTCCCAATTTTATTCTGATTCTTACACGTTGGTCAATTTTCTTGCTGCTGAGGACACAATACCCGACACAGCCACCTTAAAGAAGGAGCGATTTCATCTGGCTTACGGTTTCAGGGAACTCAGTCCATGGTTGGCTGACTCCAGGGCAGAATTCTCATGGCGGAAGGGTGTGGTGAGGCAAACATGGTCGTCACATGGTGCCTAAGGAGCAAAGCACAGGTGAAGAGTGCTGGCATGAGGCACAGCTCTTTGACCCACCTCCAAGAAGACTCCACTAAGAACAGCGGATTCGGCTGAGCTTCGGAAGATTAATCCACAAATGATTTCAGGGCTCCCATGACTCAGTACCTCACAAGGAGCCTGTTCGCCCCGTCAAGCTGACAATTAAGATTAAGTCTCAGCATAGTAAGGAACTGGCATGAAGTTCACGTCTTTCAAACGAGTAGGGCCTGGTCCAGTGGCACAGAATGGTGATCCCAGCTCTCTGGGAAGCTGTTGTGGTTTGGATCTGAGTATGTTCCCCAGAAGTCTTTGTATTTGATGTTATAGATTGTCTGCGGAAGTATGTGCTGTTTGGAGATTGGGGCCTAGTCTTGGGGGGGGGGGGGGGGGTGTGGATCACAGCCATGTCAATTGAAATTACAGGCGTGTAGTAGGGCTTACCAAACCTTCGACACCTGGATCCGGGAGGGATGAGACCTGGAAGGATACAAAAGCTGCTTCCTGTCTTCCTTCAAGACGAGTCTCAACTCGCCTTGACCTGGCTTCCTGTCTGTGACGTCGTGAGAAGCTGCCTCCACCTCTGTCTCTGCCGTGTACTTCCGTGGCTGCTGGCCGTCCCTGAATGGACTGTGACCTTCTGAAACTGTGAGCTGAAATAAACCTTTCCTCCCCTAAGTGTGTGGATGTCGGGTATTGAGTCAGAGCCACGAAAACGTAACTGAGACAGAAGCCAAGGCAGTTTGAGCCCAGCCTGCCATCCTAGCGAAATACGGAGCCCTTGTCTCAAAATTTAAAAATAAATATGGGCTGGGGGTGTAGGGTGCGTGCTTCCTTGATTCAGTCCCCAGTGCCACAGGAAAAAAAAAGGAACCAGGCCTTGGGCTTTTGCCAACTGCAGCGGGCTCATCCTTCTCTTGGGTTCGCCCACTCAGGCCCTGCCCGTTGGCACACCCTTGAGTTCCCTCTCCCAGGTCCTGCCCCTCGGCACGCCTGAGGTCTTGCCCTTCTGCGGGGTCTGACCCTCGGCACTCCAGCACGTTCGCCCTTCTGGGTCCTGCTCCTTAGCACATCCAGCCACCACTCTGCTGTCCCGAGCACCTTAACTTTTAGGGAGGTCAGCCACTGCAAGGAGGTCGTGGGAGGGAGACGCCCCGCTGAAAGATGGCACGGGGAGCCGATGTCAGTGGCACTTTACGGGGTGCACACGCTTGTGTACTGCAATCGGGGCGCACTGCGCATGTCCAGAAGAGGGCGGTGAGCTAGCCCTCTGAGCGCACCATCAGGTGATGACTTCCGGCTCCTCCTCCAGTGCCGAGCAGGCTGCGGCCCTGCTATCAAGGTGGCCCTGCTGTTAACAATACGGAAGGTGTTGCTCTGCCCGCAGCCAGCAGGCGAGGGCTACTTGGCTTCTGTTTGCGTGGAGTGCGGAGGCCCTGCTCCAGGCCACTCTATTTTGGGCGAGGGGCTGGTCTTTTCCCCACAAGGCGTTTCTCACCAGCCCGTCAGTGTGTTTTGGGGCAGCACTGCCCAGGTGGCAGGGTTTCCCTAGCATTGTGGACTCGCTGTGGCATCAGATTCTCATCAGCTGTGACCTTGGCATGGTCATCCCTGAATTGTTTTTTTTTTTTTTTTTTTTTTTTTTGAGACAAGGTCTCACTCTATGGCCCAGGCTGGTCCTGAACTCACTACAGAGCCCAGGCTGGCCTTCGTCTCACGGCAATCCTCCTGTCTCAGCCTCCTGAATGCTGGGATGACAGGCGTGCGCCACCATGCCAGGCTTATGCGGTGCTGGGGAACTGAACTCGGGTGCTGAGCGCTTTAACCGCTGAGCCGTTCTACACAATCCTGGCTTCAGTGGCCGCTCATACTTCACACCACGAACTTCTAAAGATCAAGTCTTACCTGTTTCTCACCTTTCCGCAGACAGCTAATGACATTGTCGCAGTTCCCTCCGGCTTTCGGCCCACTGCGGCTACCCTGGCATGCTTCACGAGGGGTGCGGGCCTGCTGCAGTGCTGAGCCGGCCGCCGCCTCAGCCGATCTGACCTGTAAGAGCTTGCTGAGAGGGCTGGGGGTGCAGCTCCGTGGGTAGAGTGTTGCCTAGCATGTTCACGGACCTGGGTTCAACTCCCCAGCACCGCACAAGAACCAGCGGAGCACGGGGGTGCATACCTGTCATCCAGAGTTCGGGAGGCTGAGGCAAGAGGACTGCCTGGAGTTCAAGGCCAGCCTGTGAGAATATATATATATATATATATATATTAAATGAAAAACAATTCGAATCATGCCTGTAGTCTTGGCCCCGTGTTGGGCATGCCGGGGACCGGCTGTTGGCACACGGGCCTGCACTCAGATTCCTCTGTTGCCCGTCCTGGGCATGCTTGAATCGGGGAATCCGGGTGAGCACAGAAAAGATACCTCACAGCTGAGCCCAGTGGCACAGGTCGGTCATCTGGGGGTGGGGGAGGCTGAGGCAGGAGCTTGGCGACTTAGCAAAAGGGGAAAGGGCTGGGGCCGGGGCTCAGCGTGAGGCCCGGGCTCTGCCCCCACGACATGTCACAGCTCCAGAGGCCGAGGTTTACCCCTTTGCGGAGAGTGAAGTGTGGTGGGCGCCGCAGGACATGTGTGGGAATTTCCACTCCGGGCAACAAGTCAGAGGTCAAAGAGTTTTGAATTTTGGAGCATTTAGGATGTGGGGTTTTGAGATTAGGAATGCTCACCTTGTATTAAAGACTGAAAGGGACTCGAGAGCGCCCTGCTGCCATCCTAAAATACCCAGGCGGCGCTGAGGGACTGACGAGTCGGCAAACGGGAACTGAAGTGTGGCACAGGGAGTGTGGTGGTGGTGGGGGGTACCACACACAGGAAACAGTTCTGCCCAAGGTCATGCAGGATTTGTCGCGAAGCTGGGGCACAAACCAGGTCCAGAGAAACCCCTGTTCTGGTTTGGATGGGACTAGTGGGGCCCCCCGGACATGAGAATTTTAGTTCTCAAGTCATGGCAAGCCATTCAGCCTGGGGTGAGATGGCCACCTCTGCGGGTGCCCGGCCTTTGGCCCAGGGTTACTGCTGCTGTCCTTGGGATTTGGAACAGAGGGGCCTCCTTTAGGAAGCATGGGACCGCGTCTGCAGCTTCCAAGCTTCCTTTCCGTGGGACCCCCGGCACCAGAACCAGCACACATCCACAGGGGACCAACCCCACGGCATCATGCTCAGAGCCCAGTCACCACTTCCCAGGGGGCCAGGGAGACGTATTGGGCTCTGTGAGTTGGTAGCCGCTCCCGCCACCCACAGCACAGACCTCCGCTTAGCTCTGATGGGCACATCCTCAGAAAACGGTGGTTAAGGAACCATGCAAGTGTACATGGAGTGGCCCCCTGGCCACTTCGAGGACCAGTCTTCAGAAGCTCTGTCCTGGGCCAGCTTGAGCCAGGCCAGTCTCTCACAGGAAAAGCCCGAGAGGATTTTGATGACTCGATGTGTGAATGTCTTGTTCAGACGGGCACGTCCCCCATGTCCCACCTCGCCCGGAAGGCAGGCTGCCCAACTACGGGCTGGAGGCAGGTGGTGTGCCTGCCTGGCTGAGCCTGCTCTCCGAGACAGCCACAAAGCCCCTCCTCCAGCCTCCTCCTCACACACCCGGGCAGTCCCATCCCAAGAGCCCGAGGGGAATGGCCAGAGGAACTCACTGTCACTGTCCCGAAGGACTTCCTTCTGCTCCTAGAGGCCTCCTAGATTTCTCCAGTCGTGGCTCAGGAACTGGCCTTTCCCCACTGACCCTGGGGGGAAGGAGGATCCAGGGATCTGGCTACGGAGCTGTTTTCACCACTCAGAAGCTAAGCCCTCAGCACAAGCAACCCACAGGTGGAAGAGACCCTTCGAGAGGGTCTGCTGGGGCTCTGGGGGGCCACAGTTGACAGGGTGATCACGCAGGCCAGTTTCCCTGCCCCGGCAAGGAGCTCTGAAGAGATCTGTACCAACAAGGCCAGGTCCTTACAACCCTCTTCCAAGGTAGCCACTGGAGTCCCAAGTTCAGCCACCTGTCCTCCAAGGTCAGCACTGCCTGAGAATCCATATCTGGGCCCACAGCGCAGCTTCCCTGGCCCCTCTGCCAGCAGTGGGCCTCTGCCCGTGTGCCCAGGAGTTGTGCCAGGGAGCACAGAGAGCAGGGTGGGGAGCTGAGGCTTCCAGCTCCGCCCTCTGGCAGCTCTCCCCCCTCTCCCCAGGGATGAGCAGCAGGTGGCAGAGGCCTGAGCAGGTAAGGGCTGGGATGCCCGGTCCTCCCTCCTGCACTCTCCCCACCCCAGGTCTGGCAAGATTAAGGACACTGAGAGAGACCTTCTCGTCCTCCCGTTCCCCTCTTCCTGGCTGGCTCTCTGCTCCTAACCAGGACCTAGGGCTCCCTCTGAAGTCCTCACATGTCACAGCTGGGGGCCTCTGCTCTGTTCCCCTGGCTCCAAGGTAGGTGGAGAGGAGGGTGCCAGCAGAGGGGACCCTTCCTCCTGCAAGAGACCAGCCTGGCAGGTTGGCTTGTCAGGTTAGTGCTGTCCACCAGGGTTTGCCCTCCACCCTACCACCCCCACTACTGCAGTCCGTGCTTATGCCCACCACGGCTCTGTCTGGGGTGTAGGCGTGCACACACACACACACACACACACACACACACACACACACACACACAGTTTCAGGGCTGCCGTCATGCCTGTGGAGGGTGCCCAAGCCCCCCACTGGAGCCCGTGTCCCTCTCAGGTGGCCTCTGAGATCCATGACTCCTCAGAGAACCTGTGGGCTTGGGACCTGGAGCAAAGGCCGATGGGCATAGCTGGACCCTGGGCTCAGAGCCAGACCTGAGCTGAGGACAGCCTGACCTGGCTCCACCTGTGCCTTCTGGGTCAGAAAGAGCTTCCGATTTGTGGAGATTCGGGTTGTTTAGGGCTCCTTTTAAAAGATTACTCATGACTCCGTGAAAACAAAAATCTTCTCTTGTCCGCCTGTATTTTAGCCGTTAGGCTGCTCCAGGAAGGTAAAAGAAGCCTGACTTCCGGAACTTAAGGTAACCAGTCCGAGGTCCTTACCGGGCGGTTGCTAGCCTAGCGGCTGAGACATAGCTTTTTACAAAATAAAGACCTCACACAGATCACTTTTAAGATCTGCTAAAATGCTCCCCGCCGGCCCACGGTTTTCCGCTGGGTATATAAGGCTAAGAGAAAAAAATAAGTAAGCTTGCTCCATCCCGTAAGTCCACCTGAGTGGGCCATTTCCTAACTGCACACGCAAGTCCAGACCCTTGACTAACCAAGCAGCTGACCTCATGCTGGCCGCCACACTGGATTTACCAGCTTTCACAGCCAGGCGCCTGAGGTCAGGTGCCCAAGGGTCACAGAGGCCGCAGGGGGCCACCGATGGCCTGTCCCTGCTCTCAGGTTAGGCCTGCCTTTGTTAGGATCTCCAAATTCCTGGGGGCCGGACTTCCTACACCTCTCCAGGTTGGGGGTGTCCCCACCCTACCCCCAGCGCTCCTCACCTGACTTTTCTTATACCTAGGACCCACAGGTCCCCAACTCCTCCTGGGGCCCAGTCCCCATCTTCCGGCACCAGGAGCTGATTTTGTTCTATTTGTTTTCTTTTTGTTTTTGGCGTGAGACCGGGTCTCGCTCTGTGGTCCAGGCCGGTCCTGAACTCACTACGTAGCCCAGGCCGGCCTGGAGCTCACAGTGACCCTCCTGCCTCAGTCTCCCTAGTGCCGGGATGACAGGTGTACAGCACCACGCCCCGGCTTACACGGTGCTGGGGAATCGAACCCAGGGCCTTGCGCTGGCTAGGTAAGCTCTTTCACCACGGAGCTGTGCCCCCAGTCCCCACGGAGTAGTTTCACGGAACACAGTTGTTTTCCACACGTCAGGGATATGAGGACGGATGGTTTCGAGATGATTTAAGCACATTTATTGTGCACTTTATTTGCGTTGTTATTATAGTGTTAATATATAATGAAATAATTACACAACCCAGCATATTGTGTATCTGTGTTTGCAGCCACTCTCCAGCACCAGCATGCCCGCCTCAGCGCCCCCTCAGGTCACCAGGCATTAATTAGCCTCTCAGAAGGAGCACCCGGCCCGGCTCCCGTGCGTGCGCGGGTCACGGGAGGGTCCGGCTTCTGTGAGAATCCAATGCCGCCACAGATGGCACAAGGCAGCACCAAGGCGGTCGGGCGAGTGGCGGGAGCAGCTACGAATACAGACGGAGTTTTGCTCATCTGCCTGGCCCTCGCTTCCTGCTGGGGCCTGGGGACCCCTGCTCCAGGGGGACAGTTCCTGGGCCCGGGGAGCTCTGTACATAGCGTTAGAGACGAGTGCAAGTGCGCACCTCCCTCGGCAGAGGCTGCCCCGAGAGGCTGTGCCCCACACGGCACAGGGGAGGTCGGAGAGAGGAGGCAGAGGGCAGCCCACCCGCCGGCGGCAGTGTGCACCCCTGTGCAGGCTCCCACCTGACCAGGAAGCCCAGACCAGTGACCCCTCCGTCATCTCGAAGTCGGGGCGCCCTCTTCTCTCCAGTCCCAGCTGTCTGTCCTCACTCGGCCTGGCTCCGCCATGGGGTGCCTGAACAGGCGCAGGTGGGAAACACGGTCCCACCCTGCCCTGGCACCCTCGGGCTGGCCCTGGCCAGGCAGGGGACGCGGACAGCAGATCTGGCGCTCAGAGGCCCGTGCCAGGGCTCCCGCGCAAGCAGAAGTCCGAGTGCCGCAGTGTGGCGGGGGCGGGATGGACCCAAGCACGCTCGGCTGACACCCGGGCACCTGAGCTCAGCACGCCGACCCCCAGGGCTTCCTGGCTGCTTTGTGCCTGAGGCCCCCACCCCGGGGCGCGTACCCTCCTGCGCATGTCTGCCTACATGCTGGGCCGCTCGCTGTTCCACGCAAGGTCATCACTCTGACCCTCTGAGAAGATTGGGTGGACGGAACCTTACGTGGGCTTAGGACCCTCCGCGTGCACACCCTATATATGATCTTGCTTCCCCTAGCAAAGTGGGCTGCGTTCTCTGAAAGAGTCCCACCCCAAGGTGATTTCAGCATCTCCGTCGCCACACTCTCCTCCGCTGTTCAGCGGGCCCCGCAGGTCGCACCCATGCCGCAGGATCTGTGGACCTGGAGACGCCAGAAATGAACCGGAGCCGTATTCTAGGCACTCGGCAACATGCGCGAATCAGGGACACCATGGAGGAGCCAAGGTCCACCGGCTGAGAACAGCCATTCCCGGAATGACAAAGGGAACCGCGAGCTTTTGTTGATTTGCTGGGCTGGGCTAAGCCCCACTCACCGTGGGCACGGTTCCTAGAGATTTCCTTCTTCCTTGTGTGAGGCTTGAGCCGCCTGGCAGTCATGGTCACCTTGTCCTAGAGGCTGTGGAACTTTCGAGTACTTGGCATCGCGGCTCTGCACCAAACACCCTGACCTTGTGGTTCAGTTAAGGCCTCCTGATAGAAGTCAGGCAGTAGGGTTGGGGGCCGCAACTCAGCAGTGAAGCGCTGGCCTAGCATGCCCAAGGCCCTGGGTTCAATTCCCCAGCATCACGTAAAAATCAGCGAGGTATGGTGGCACACACCTGTAATCCCAGCACTTTGTAGGCTGAGGCGGGAGAATTGCCATGAACTCAAGGCCAGCCTGGGTGTGGGACAGTGTCCTAAAAATCCGATGTTTCTGTGACTTGGGAAACTCAGAACACAGACATTCTATAGAACCACATGAAGTGACAGCCGGAGTTGGGGGAAGGGACAGGGACGGGGTGGGAGGGTAGAAGACGGGAAGGGATTGTAAAGTCGATACGATACGTATGTGCACAGAACACCCACATTCGTTGTAAACACTATGTATTACATATGTATATTAATAAAAAACTTTTGTAATTTCATGACTTTCTGTAACCAGTTTGTAATATGCCAAGATACTGAAGTGACTATTCTGTGGTGATTGCACTATTCAGGTTGTGTTTGCTGTGTGAGTTAAAATTTATAAATCAGTTTGCTGTGGGTTCATCTTGGGAGGCCCCGCCTGCCTCGCCTTGCACCCTTGCTGTGCGCGTCTCAGGATGGCTCTGGAGTCTTGCCATAAGGCCAGAGGCTTCGCCCCTGCCCCCTCCCTGGCCTCCATGGCAGCCGGCTGAGAGTCACGTATTTCGTGCCAGGGACAGCCAGCCAAGAACGATGGCTCGGTGTCGGGTTATGATTGGTCACTATGTACGACATAAAATCCCCTGCACAATCTTGTGTAAAACGTGCTCGGGGCGGCTCTCTGAAGACTCACCCAGCGGCGGACCACCGTTGGGACAACATCTCAGCCGTTAAATAAAGATCTTTATCTTGCCTTAATTGATGCACGGTGGGCTTTTAAATTGGCGTCTGGTGGTCTCTTAATTATGTATGACCTATAATAGGCTGTGTAGTAAGTCCAGGACCAGCCCGGATTACAGAGTGAGACCTGGCCTTAAAAGAAAGGACTTTAGGTGCTAGGGCTGCTGTAGCAATTGACAGAGCACAGAACAAAACAGGAAAAAGAGCGGGCGAAACTGGCTGCCATCCCAGTGTTCTCAGAGGCTAAGGCAAGAGGATAACATATTCCAGCCCAATTTCATAAGAACTTGTCTTAGAAATAAAAAACTAAAGAAAGGCCTGGGGAGGTAGCTCCGTGTGAGGGCCCTGGGGTCAGCCCTTGAGTACTGAGGGTGGGAGCGGAAGGAGAGGGAGAGAACACGCAGCAGAACTGAGTGGAACTGACCCAAGGCCAGTCAACAAAGGGGACAGATGGAAAGTGAAGACAGAGCCACCGCCTTCTCTTCCCCTTCCCGGGCCTGTGGCCTGGGACGCCTCCTGGCAAGCGAGCCATCATTGCTTTCAGCAAAGTCACCTCCGGGTCCCCAGGAGGCCACAGGCAACTGGTAGCACAGCCTGCACGTGGGAGGTGTTACCTACCGCAGAGCTGGGAGAAACTGGTGGCTGCCACCCCACCCACCTGTGACGTCCACAACTGGAGATCTGGGAGCCAAGAGGAGATGGAGGAGTTTTAGGTCTCTCTGGGTAACAGGTTCATCGCAAATTCTGGATTCCTGAGGTTTTATCAGGATCTTGTGGAGGGTCTGTTGAAAAGAATAGAAGGGCCCGGCCCAGTGGCACAGTCCTGTCATCCCAGCACCTTGAGGGTCTGAGGCAGGAGGATCACAAGTTCGAACCCAGTCTGGGCAATTTAGTAACTTAGCAAGACCCAGTCTCAAATAAGGAATAAAAAGGGGCTGGGGACGTCGCCTGTGTTCAATCTCCAGTATGGGGGCGCTGGAGGCATAGCTCAGTGGTTAGAACCCTTGCCTCACACACACAAGGCCCTGGACTTGATTTCCTGGCACCACACAGTAGCTGGGCATGGCGGTACATGCCTATAATCCCAGCACTCGGGAGGCTGAGGCAGGAGGACTGCCACAAGTTACAGCCTGTGCTACATGCTGAGCTCAGGATCAGCCTGGACAACAGAGAGACCCTGTCTCAACCCAAGGCCCGAGAAGCACCATGCCATTCTACAAAGGGTGATGATAGCTTAGTGCCCTCAGGGACTTATTTTTGTCATCACAGGGTCTTGCCCCGCCACGCTGGGCTCTGTCTTAAAAGGTGAAATCAGGTGCCGAACTCCTACCTTACACAGAGGTCAGTGACCTAAGTGAGGTGCTAACGAAAACTCCTAGATGAAAACACAGCATCTTCTCGACCTTGAGCTTGGAGATGGATTCTGAGATATGACCCCAAGAGCACAAGTCACAAAAGAAAAAAAAAACAAGTGGGGTTCCACTGACTTGCATGCATCGAAGAATACGATCGAGAAATGAGCGTTCAAGTCCCTGTTCGGGTGCCAAAAAAAAGAAAATAAACAAGAGACCCCAGAGCAGAGAGAATATTCGCAAACTCTACATTTGATAAAGGTCTGATGCCCGAAGCATGTTAAGTCTTACAGCTCAATGTTAAAAATGGAAAAATGCACCACGATCTCGAATAGACCTTTCTCCAGGGAAGGCACCCAAGCCGCCAACGGGCGTGTGGGGCGGTGCCAGCCTCGCCTGTCTCTGCGAGCCAGACCTACACCGAGCTACCATTTCACGCCATTAGGACGCAGCTCCAGTCCCAGGTGCGTACCCCCAAAATTCACAACTACCGCCCCTGTAAGCACGTGTACCTGCATGTCACCACAGATGAAAGGTCAGCACACCCTCAAACATCTGCCAGCTGAACAAACCAACGTGGTCTCTACATATTGGAATATTATTCGGCCACGTAAAGGGGCAAGACGCTCGTACATGCTATAACACAGGAAAACCTTTCAACATGATAAAAGGAAGAGGCCAGACACACGGTGTTCAAGTTCTGGGGGAGGAGAGGAGAGGCAGTGGCGTCTCCGTGGGTTCAGGATCTTTGTTTTAGAGCTTCGTGAGTGTGTTGAACGTCACCGAACTGCACACCGTCAAAGGACTGGTTTGTGGCACAAAGATCTCACCCCAAGAGACCCCCAAATTCTGCTGTTTTATTTTCTACCGTTGTTTCATGATGAATAATGAGCTTTCCCCTTCTCTACCCCTGGTTGTCTGAGGCACAGGGAAGGAGGCCCCAGCTGTCACGGAGCCTGAGGCCACCCACGTGGGCTGAGCTCCTGCAAGGGCCTGCAGCTGAGACCGGCGGTGCGGGGAGCCCAGCCCCGGCCGGGGCCGGGACCCCTGGGCAGCACCATGTGGCCGACAAAACAACGCGGGACCAACGGTGACTTCGCAGACTCCCAGGCTCCAGACCAAGGTGAACTCATGACGCGGCCATGCCCAAGGGACCAGGCCGTGGCACTGGCTCCGGGGTGAGCGCTGCTGCTTCCTCCAGCCAGCCTTCCCCTCTGCCTTCCCCCGCCCGCCCTTGCTCCGGCATTGTCCCTCCTCCCTGCCCGCTGCCAGCCACCTCGGCTGGCTCTGCCCTTTGCTCATGCTGTAGGACGGACCCACCTGTGTCGCCTGCCGCCCGCAGCAGGTGCCCTTTAGCCTACTGTGCTCTGGGGCTACAGATTCCGGCCCCAGTTAATGTTTGGCTTAGTCCTCGTGCCTTGGCGTCATTTCTATCTCAGTCAAATCAATAGGACTTGATCCTTCTTTGGCTGCCAGCCCCTGTAATCTACGCTCTGGCCCCCTGACCTCTAGGGGACCTTAGGTGGTGTGACCAGCTAGACCTGATTCCCTTGGAACACAGCATGGCCCTGCTGAGAGCTTGCGGACCCTGGGCCGCAGTCCTGGCCGCTCCCTCCTAGCCCTTGCCCGCAGCTGTGGGTCCCCCGGTCACCTCCACGTGCCTATGAACCGCCACCAAGCGCACCTGTGCCTCCCACCTGTGCACCTGCTCGGAGCCCCCGCGGCCACCTGGCCACTTTGTTTCCAGAGCTCCCCTTACGGGCTGCTGCCTCGCCTCGGTTTCCCCCATGCGTTTCCCCGCAGGATCCCGGCTCTGCCACCGAGTGGCGCCGGTGTCCGGCCGGGCTGAGGTGCACAGGGTGGGCGGTGTTCCTGGCACCTGGAGGAGACCCAGGTGTGGACACGTTCATTCACAAAGTGACCAGCTGTGGGTGACCCTGTCCCCGGTGGTGGGGGACACTGCAAAGGTCACTTGTCACCCGGCGCTTTCTTTAGAAACAGCCCGGCCCCGCCCGTGAGAGCTGAGAAGGCGGGGGATAACGACCTGCAGGGTGCAGCCTCCTCCCAGCCGGGAGTGCTGGGGAGCCTCAGACACGGACACCACCACCCCCCCACCCCCGGACAGGGCCCTGCGAAGCTCCTCGCAGCAGCTCTCAGTTTGAGTCTGAGAATGAATCAGCACTGGAAGCGTCACCACCTGCAAGGGGGCCTGGGGCCGCCACCCAGCCCACCCTGGCCCAGTGCCACACCTCACTGGTGACAGGAAGAGCCCAAGCGTCGTGACTTTTTTTGTGTGTGTGAGATCTGCATGGGGTGGGCACCACCCCGCCCCTGTGGCGGGACAGCCGGCCCTAAGCCAGCCGCGAGAAGAGTCTCCCATCTCCTCCTCTGGTTGGCTCGTGGAACCAGGCTGGCTTCCTTGCCCCGCAACACCGTGCCTCCCTCCCGGCCTGACCAGCTGGTCGTGGGGAAGCAGCCCAACTGGGCTCCCTACTGCGTTTCGTTTATTCTCTACTGAGAAACCGTGCGGGGATCGGGCCAGGGATGCTCAGGACCGTGGTGGTGATGGCTGCAGCTGGTGCCGCACCCCACCTGCCTGCCTATCACGACCAGGGCTGCCTCGCCCACCACTTTCCCCTTCTCATCCTCCTCTCCGGTCCTCTCTCCCCAGCACTACACCCAGGGCCAGCGGCGGTTCCAGCCGGCCACAGACTGAACCCTCTGACACCATAGGGCCTCAGCAACCCTCCCTCCTGTAAGCAGGCGTATTGGAGCACACCGGTGGAAAGCTGACTACGTACAGTGATCTATTTCTCCTATGGGATATTTTTATTCAGCATCATAAAGAAGACGCAAATTCTAACACAAGCTTTAACGTGGAAGACTCTTTCTTGTTGTTGGCCACACGTCCTCATTCTATAAGCCAGGCTGGCTCTGACCTCAGTGCAATCCTCCTGTCTCAGCCACCCAAGGGCTAAGATGGCAGGCGTGCAGCACCATACCCGGCTAATCGTTATGTGGGAGTGAACCCCAGGGTCTTGGGCCTCCCCGCCCGGCCCCATCGGGGACGCACCCTGAGAACGCCGTGGAACATTGTGAGGTAAGCCACGGAAAGACGGACAGGCGTGGAACCAGACAACTCCCAGAACGTGGGCTGGTGGCTGCCTGGGGCCGGGGAGGGGCAAGGGGAAGATGGTGTCTAAGGTACCGAGTGTCTGTTTCCCACCTCAGTGCTGGTGCACTTATGACCGCTGAGCACCCTGAAACACGGCCGCACGGGAAAACTCTGTCAGCGACTCTTAGACACGTGACGCGTTACGCAACGGGCAGGGTACCGGGTGAATACACACATTCCATAGGATTTCTATTCGCTAATGATAAATAATTTGAGAATTAGATTTAGAAAACAAGTCTCTGCTGGGGCAAGCCTGAAATCCAAGCACTCTGGCGGGGCCCGAGGCAGGAGGGTCACAGATCTGAGCCCCACATGGGCAACTTGACAAGACCCTGCCTCAAAGCCAGAAATCAAAAGGGGCTGAGTATGCTGCTTTTTTTTTTTTTTTTTTTTTTGAGACAGGGTCTCACTTTATAGCCCAGGCTGCTCCAGGGCTCACTACTGTAGTCCAGGTTAGCTTTGGACTCGTAGCAATCGTCCTGCCTCAGCCTCCCGAGCGCTGGGATTACAGGCTTGCGCCACCCTGCCAGCTTACGCTAGGCAGGCACTTTAACTGCTGCGCCATTCCTGCAGCCCATGGGGATGACCCTTTGTGCTGGGCTTGCTCGCCAGTACCATAAGAAGTCAATCCATTAATTTAGAAAATTTGCATACAATAGCACCCACAAGAACACGGTACCTAGGAATAAATTCAGCCGAAGAGGAGTAAGACAGGGGTGCTGAAAGTACACACCACTACTGAGAGCGCCCAGGAAGACCTGGGTACCGGGAGGACAGCACACTCGGTGACCGGAAGGCACCAGCGGAAGACGACACCGTTCTGCCAAATGGACCTGCAGGCTCCGTGCAGGAAGCCACGCTTTGGATCTGGAATGCCCCATGTTATAGGCCAGCTTTCAAAAACCTACCATAAACCAATTAAGGCAAGATAAGGACCCAACCTGCTTCTCAGGGTGAGGATACAGAGAAAGGCCCTGAGCCGGGACAGCAGAGGGTTGACACAGGGTTTCGGGAGGGGAGGTGACATAGGTGTTATAGGCCGACTTTTAACAAACCCACCATAAACCAATTAAGGCAAGATAAGGATCTTTATTGACGGCCCCACTGAACCTGCTTCTCAGGGTGAGAAGCAGAGAATGGCCCTGAGCCTGGACAGCAGAGGGTTGATACAGGGTTTTGGAAGGGGAGGTGACACAGGTACAGCATTATTAGACAAAAACCAATCACAATTATATAGTATCCAAAGTAACAATATTAACCACGTAAAACCTGTAAGGTGTCAGTTACATTTGACGGGACCCAATCACACAAAACTGGAGTTTTTTGAAAATGACCAATTACGAAGTGGGCTTAAGAGCCCACGTGGGGTTGAACTGTCTGTTAGCCCATCTGTGTCTGGTCTCTGGAAGGTGTCTTAAAGATGGATGGGAATTGATATGGTGTTGTCCATCCATGTAACATGGCACCAGCGAGGCACCAAGAGTGAGATATAGAGGCAAGAAATAAGGCCATAGATCCTAAGGGTTAGAAATCATCACAACACCCAAAGTTCACGAGCGTGTCAAGAATGCCCTAGGGTTACAAATTTATGGTAGCACACAAAGTTTACAGGAAGGCCAGGGAGACCCCGGGGCTACTCCTGGGTGCCAACCTAGCAACTGGTTTAGTGTTACAATGACCCTACCAAACTTTTACGGACCATCAGCACACCATTTGTCCTGTCTCAGCTGGCCCTAAAGTAACACTTAAGAGGGCAGTACAAAATGAAGTCGCTTCCATCTTTATCCAACTTGACTGTCACAGTGTTCTCGTTGGCTGACTGAGGTCATCTGGCGCCCAACGTGGGGCACGAGCACGGGGGAATCAGTGACGGACACCGCCGAGGAGGAGTGCTCAGGAATAGGAATACAAATAGGTAAAAGAGGACAGAGGTAAAAAGGGTGGTGATAAAATGGGACAAGAAATGTGGTTTGTATGCATGATGAGAAAAATGATGGGATCCCAGGGAGCTGAAGTAGTGAAAAAAGGGTTGCAACAATTTTTAAATTTTATAAAAGGTCTGTGCCCGTGGTTCCCAGAGAAGGGAACTATGCGTTTAGATACTCAGGAAAAGGTTAGGGATAGTGTAAAAAGCTCTTATGCTACTGATGCCTTCAGTCCCTGGTCTTTGTATGAGGACCAGAAGTTGTTAAAAACAGGGGATGATAAGTCAATAGCCCCTTCTGCCCCCTCAATGTATCAGGATGTGGGGGCGGCCAATGACTGGCCTGCCCCTGCAAATGTTTTTATGACAGATAAAACTAAAGCTGATTCTCTGGTGCCATCGAGTCCCGAGAATCCCTTGGTGGCTTTGATACAACCTGGAGCCACTCCTCCTCAGTCCTTGTTCGCAGGATATCGTCCCCATTACAGGCAGGAATTCAGAAGGCCATAGAACAAGGAGAGGATACTCAGGGTTTTCATTTGCAGTGCCCGGTATTTGAGGAAACTGACGCACAGGGTAAGGTAGTTGGATCACATCGCCCTGTGGTGTTTAAACAGATAAAAGAGCTAAAGGCTGCTTGTGCTCAATATGGGCCAACCGCTCCTTTCACTCTATCTATATTAGAAGACTTAGCTCAATTGAATGCTCAGGCCAATAATGCGGGGGTTAATTCTGATATGCTGGCAGGAGAAGGTCAATTTGCAGATATTCCAAGTCAACTCTTATATAACCCAGGTGTCTATGCTCAAATTAATGCTTCTGCAAAAAGAGCTTGGGCAACACTCCCCCTCTCGCGTTCTTGTTGACTGACCGAGCGGGCTCGGTCAGGAGTGGCCCCAAAAGCATCATGTTTCTGTAGATACTGTGGACTGTTGGGAGGTAGGGCTTAGCGGGAAGGGGCAGGTGCTTGGGACCTGACTGGGCGTGTGTGTGCAGGTTCTGCCTTTGCTCCGACTTGGCTGTCTTTCGATGCTATTAAGAGCCCTGTCTCTGGCCCCAGCCCCTGCTACGGCATGTGATTCTACCATTTATTTCCAGCTGCCCACCAGTGAATAGACTGTGACCTTCAGCAACTAAACTAGAATAAACCCTCCCTCTTGAGCTGTGGGTCTCAGGTATTCTGCCCCAGTAACTAGGACACACACCTGTTTCCCGACCACGGTCTGCCCACTCTGGATCTTGATCCCAAGCCTGCAAGTCTCAGACCACTGCTAGTTCCGTGGCAGTATGACCAGCACTGTCCTTAGCACACAACTGTCCTGTTCCTTTGCTATTCGGTATAGTGACCATGAGGTGGCTTGGGTCATGTTCAAACGCCTCATGTTCCTGGGGACACTGTGTGCCGGTGGGTGGGAGGTGGGGCCTGGCTGGAAGGGGCAGATGCTCAGGACTTGACCTGGAAGGGCGTGTGCTGGTCCCATCCTTCCTCCCAGACATCTGTCTCTGGGCCTCGGACTCCGGCCCCAGCCCTGCCATGCAATACCCCCGTTTTCCAGCTGCCCACCGACTTGCTGAAACTGGAAGCTACAACAAACCTTTCTCTCCCTAATTTGTGCATGTTGGGTATTGAGTCACAGCGAGAATGTAGCTCAGACTGCCAGGGCTGCTGGGTGCTGAAATGCAACAAATACAGCCAGTGAACTAGATACTCTACACGCAGGACACCTCATAACTCTGGCCACTTTTTTTGAAAATCATTTTCCCCGGAGCTCACGCGAGACGGGGGTTTCCACTGGACACTCACTGCAGTGACCTATGCGGGCAGTGATCTTCAGCCTTTTCCCCTCCCAGGCCGCAAGTGCCAGCTGACCGAGCATGCCCACCCCTCCCTAGTCGGGTAAGGCTTTCTTCTGCTCTTACAGCTGGCACCGCCTCGGCCTGCCAGCACTCTGGCTCCGGCCTGGGACTGCAGGGAGCACTCACTTTTCTTGCCCCAGACAGCGGACAGAAGGTGAGGGACGCACAAGGTTTATTGGGATGATGCCCACAAGGCATGGAACAGGACGCGAGAGCCCGGACCACCACCCGGAGCAGCCAGAGCCGCCACCAGCAGGGACCCCGGGACTCAGGGCTGCCGGCCCAGCAAGGAGCACTGCTCGGGGCAGAAATGCTCAGACCTCCCAGGCCACCACACCTCAGCACCGAGGCTGCCGTCTCTGCTCCCTGCGCCTGGCAGCAGCCACCGCGTGCCGGGATCCCAGAATGGCACTCTTGGAGGCCACAGGCCTCTGGCTCTCTCTACTCCTGGGGCCCAAGCATTCACTGAATAGGTGAGGGCATGATGCCACCCCAGGCAGGCTGTGAGCACCCACATCACACAGCCCGGAGCCCTTCTTTTCTGGGCCTCTTCAGCCAGCGCCACTGGGATGTGCCACCCACCTCCCTACACGACCAGCTAGCTTCAGAACAGTTGCAGGATCCCCCACTGAACCTTCACCACCGCGGCAGCAGCCGGCTCTCCCCCACCTCCCGTGCCCTCCTCCTCTGGTAACATCAGGCCACACTTGACCCTTCCCAAGGCCTTCTGCGCCCCAACTCCAGAAGCATGGTGACCACAGGCCACGGCACCACAGCCCTCCAGTCAGTGGCTGGCCCAGGGGTAGCCACGTGACCCCGGGCACATCCTTGGGCCTGAGAAGGCACTGCTCCCTTGAGTTTTGGGCTGTGATGACGCTATTATGGACTACTTGAGTAACAGAGGCAGAGGGGACGGAACAGGCAGACCAAGGAACCAACCCTCGACGACGCCAGCCTCTCAGGCCAGTCGGTCCCCACAGGTCTCCCTCCCTCCCACGGAGTTTCACAGTGATGGCACAGCTGTCGAGATCTCTCTTCTAGCCCAAGGCCTGGGCACACAGGTGGGGTGGGAAGGGACCTGCTGGGTGCCTGCTGCCCCCCCTACCCCCAGGCTGCACCCCCTTCCCTGGCCGCACACGCTGGGGACGTGCACCCACCTTGCAAGGAACCAGGGGACCTGGTGCCGCCCCAGAGGCCTGAAGGACACCTTGGCTCCTAAATCCATCCCGCGAGTGTGCCTGGGATCCCACGGCTGCCCCACCGCCCAGGCAGGACCCGAGGTCTGGGGGCCGGCCCGCCCCGCGGCAGGCGCTCAGGAGAGGCCAGCCCGCTCCAGGTCCTGGGGCAGCACGCGGCCCTTCCTGCGGGCCTTCTGCAGGCGCCGCTCGGCCCGCGCCGCCTTCTTCTTGCGCAGGTTCTGGCGCCTCCGGTCCTGCCGCTGCTGCATCTTCGCCACCACGTGCGCCGAGCGCTTCTCCCACCGGCGCTGCCGCTGCGCCCGGCGCTTCTCCTTGCGCTTCAGGGCCTCCCGCAGCAGGTGCTCGTCGTCCCGGACGCGCACGCCCTCCGCCTTGTACAGCAGGTTGGTCCACTGCATCTTGGCCTCGAGCTCGCGGGCCTTGCCAGCGTCCTGCTCGCGCAGCTCGGCCAGCCGCCCGCGCCGGGCCTGCAGGCGCTCCAGCAGCTGCCGGTAGTTGCGGCCGGTGAGCGGCGTCAGGTTGCCCTTCACCTGCTGCCGCTTCTCCTTCCTCCGCTGGGCCTTGCTGGCCGGCTCCTCTCCGCTCACCTCCACCTGGGGACAGCGCGAGTCGGCAAACCACGACAGGCAGGCGCCGCCAGCCCGCACCCGGCCCGGCCCTACAGCCAGGGCCCCCCGGGGTCCGAGCACCGCTCACCTTACTGAAGATCATCGCGGGCTCCGGCTGCTCCACGCCAGCGGCCTGCGAAGGCGCCTCGGCCTCCGGCTCCTCGGGCTGCTGCGCCTGGGCGGCCTTCTCCTTGGCCCGCAGCTCCCGCCGCTTCCTCTTCCTGCGGTCCCGCTCCTGCTTTCTCCGGCGCCGTTTCTCCAGAGCGGCAGCAGACAGCTCCTTGGCACACGCCTAGAGGAGCCGGATTGCCGTGAGTCCTCCCACACGGGGGCCCAGCGACCCGGGGGGCTCAGAACGAGGGCCGGAAGGTACAGGAGAAGTCCTGGCACAGGGCGTGGCGTGCGCAGAGTCCCACACGGAGCTGCCCCAACCCAAGCCGCACGGGACCCAAGAAGGCCAGGAGCCCCAAGCACGAGCCACGGCTTCCAGGCCCCAGGCCCTTCCCACGCGCCAGGGAACTGAACAAACAGTTCAGAACGCCAACCTCCCTCCTCCTGTGGCTCAGACCCAAGCTCAGGCCTGTGCACCTGTCCCAAGCCCCAGTGTTCACACACTGTGCTCCCCCAACACCCAACATGCTCTGCACCAGGCTGCGGCAGGCCATGCTGTAGGAAGGGTCCTGGGGCCTTGATCACCGCCAGAACCTAGACTGCCACCGAGTATGTCCCAGAGGACAGAGAGAGGCTGGGGAAACTGCCCTCCCAGGAGAGACGGGAGGAAAGGGCCCCAGGGAAGGGGCAGAGTGCCAGGATCGAGACAGAGGGCACTACTCAGCACAGACAGGGAGGTGAGCAGTCCTCAGGGATGGGCAGGCCACCTCATCTCAGAGGACTGGCCTTTACGTGACCCTACAGTGTGGCGTCAGCAAGGGCAGGTTTCCAGAGGAATTAAGCTGTGCCTCCTCTGAGGCCCAGGAGGGAACAGGAGCCAGCAGGCCACTGACCTCACAGGGCATGAGGGTCTCCAAGAAAAGGTGAAAAGGTGGACTGCACCTGCTCTCCCAGGTCCAAGCTGGCCCCCCGCCCCACAGAGGGCACAGGGCGGGGCAGGAAGCCGTGCTGCTGAGCGCGGTCACGCCCTGTCTACCTGGCCTCGGGCCTGCTGGATCTTCTCGTGCAGTCGCTGTCGCAGGACATCCAGGGCGAAGACGGACTCAGGGGCTGCGTCATGACTAGCTGCAAGGCCAGAGACAGGACTGAGAGGGGCTGGCCTCCTCCCCCATCCCTGAAACCACGCCCAGCTCCCTCTCACTGCCCCCCCACCCCTACAAGCCACTCCAGGATCCGTGTGCCAATCTGGCGACTTCTACATCTCTTCAACCTGGACTGGACCCTAAATTCTCCTCCAGAATAGGCCAAGTGAAGGACTCGCAAAGGAAATCCCTGTGGCGTGAGAAAACACGTCCTGCCAGCCAGGCTACTCCAGGTTCTCAGAGAGGCATGGTTTTGCCCCTTAACCCCCAGAGCATCCAGGCAACTGGGCAGCACGGAACCACACAGTGTTCTGTCTGCACTCTGTCTACCCACGGGGCTCGGGTGGTCTCTGTTCCATGGGAAGTCTTGTGTTATCCCCACGAACTGGAAGGTGCCTTTTCTTTTCTAGGATTTTTTTTTTTTTTTTTTTTTTTTTTGAGACAGGATCTCACTATGGAGCCCAGGCTGGCCTTGGATTCATGGCAATCCTCCTGCCCCAGCCTCCTGAGTGCTGGGATGACAGGTGTGATATGGTGCTGGGGAATCAAACTCAAGGCCTTGTGCTTGCAAGACAAGTGCTGTAACTGCTGTGCCGTTCCTCCAGCCCTGACTTTTTAATTCTTTTCTTAGTTTGCATTTGTAAGACATAATAACAACCAGCTTGAGAAATTTGGTGCATTTGCATGCAGCATCTTGATAATTTTTACTTTCCTCCCCGCATCCCCTTTCCTTCTCCATAAAGTCTATTTTCTCACTTTCTTCCATAAGTCATCTTTTATGGTCTGATTTTCTCATATTAAAAAAAAATGCAAAATTTAACCTTGTGTGACTCGTTTTGCTAAGCTCGATGGTCTCAAGGGGGCATCCGCTTTCCTGCAAACGACTCAAATTTGTCTTTCTTTGTGGCAGAACAGTACTCCACTGTGTAACTATGCCACGTCCTCTTTCCCCATTCAGCTGTTGATGGAAAGACTGGCTGCTTCCAAGATTTATCTATCACGAGTTGTGATGCTATAAACATGAATGTGTACGAATATCTTAAGAGCATAAGGAGCCACATTAGCACCACAGTCCCACCCCAGCCTGCCCCTCCACGCCCGAGTCCCTCACCTGCAGGGGCTCCAGTGGAGCTGGAAACCTTTTCTTCTTTAACAGCTGCCGGCTTCTTGGCTCCAGAAGCCCCCGGAGATGTCACCGTCAAATACCCGGCCTGGTGCTCGGCAGTCTTCTGTTCCTGCGCCCGGAATTTCTTCTGTGTTTTCTTCCTTTTCTTTTTTGGGGGCCCTGTAGCATCAGCGCCTCGGGATGTGGCGCCTGGAATGCAAAGTGACGTTGCCACTGCCTGAGCTCTGTGATGCCATCCCAGCAGGCAGAAAGGTCCTGCTGGAGCTGTGCCCCCCCACCCCCCAAGGATGCACAGAGAATTGGGATGGAGGCGCGAGGGGCCCTTCTCCACAGCTCAGAACCATGCGATGCCTGGGACGAACACTGGCCACACACATCACGACACGCTCACACACCGGACCCAGGACTTCTGCTTGTGACAGTCACGCCCAAGAACCTGGCTTCTACAGAAACAAAAAACCACAGGCTTTTGCTTTAAGCCACAGGGAAAACTGACATTTTAAACTGCGCCACTGGGCTAAGGGCATAGCTCAGCGATTAGGGCGCTTGCCTGGGAAACATTGAGACCCTGGGTTTGATTCCTCAGTAGCACACACTAGCCGGGCGTGGTGGCATACACCTGTATATACCCCAGCACTGGGAGCTGGGGTGGGAGGATTACCGTGAGTTCAAGACCAAGCTTGCCTCCACAGTGAGTTCAGGGCCAGCCTGGACTACAGTGAGACCTTTTCTCAACAAATAAGTAAAAAACAGGGAAACTACGTAGGAATGCATAAAATTTACAGACGCGATGAATCTAGAAAGACCCTTCTAAGTTACAACCGGGGTGGGACAGGTCCCTTCAGTATTACTAACTCTGTGATGAGCGCTTCCTCTCACAGAACGAAGCCTTGTTTCAGGTTCCACAGCTCCGTGCAGCCCTCTGGGGCCCGGCCCGACGCACAGGCTCCGCTTCCCCGGGCTGCGGGCCACCGACCCCTTTCCCGCCTCCTCCCGGCCGGGCGCCCGGCCCAAGCCGATGGCGACAGGCACTTGGGCCTGCCACGCGTTCGCTCCCGTGTCCTCCCGGCCTCCGGGGCGGGGAGCCGGGAACGCAGGGTCCCGCCGGCTCCGGGTCCCGCCGACCTCCCGCCCAGGCCACGGGCACACCTGCCCTCCAGGCCGCCACCGTCGCTGCCACTGCCTCCTCCGTTGGGCAGACTGGTCGGCTGCGAGTCACCGAAGGTGGAAAGCGCCCTGGCCTACCCGCGGCGCGCTGCGGCGGCGTCCGCGCGCCCAGCCCCGGCCCGACCCCCGGCTCGCGCCACCATCGGGCCGGGGCGACCCCACACGCCGACCCGAGCACCCCGCGTTACCCCGCGCGCGTCTCGGCGGCTCGGGGCCAGGCGGGGCGCAGATCTTCCGGGCCAAGTCCTGCAGGTAGGCGTCCTTGGCGAGGAGGGAAGCCATGGTGCCCCCGCGCCACCACCACGTGCGCAGGCGCAGCCAGCCGACCGCCGAGCCGCCGGGCCGAGGCTCGATTAGCCGGCCTGGCACGTCGGGAACAGCGCGAGGGCTTGTGGGTAGGAGACCGGGACGCGTGGGACGCGTGGGACGCGGCGCATCGCAGCGCTGGGTTTGCCCCGCGGCCTGCGCGGCTCCGCAGCGGCACAGCGCCGCGCCCAGGGTCGGAGCTCCGCGGGGAATCCGGTACCGGCTGTCCTGCCCTATGTCCCAGCCTGGCGGCGTGGGCGCATCTCGCCCACCCACGCCCGCGCCCTGGTGGGATGCCGGCACACCCACCGGGCCTGGCTTTCAGAGCCATTCTCTGCTTGGTCCCCTTCCTCCTGGTGCTGGCTGGTCTGCCGGCACCCCACCAGGGCGTGGGCGCGACGCGGTAGCGGATTTTTCATTCGCTCCCCTAAGGTTAGAGACCTGCTCCCTGCGGGCCGGGCCGGCCCCGCGCCCACAGCTGCCCCGGCAGAGCGGCCAGCTGTGGCTCAGCTGCCGCTCCCAGTGCCGCACGGACCTGACTGACCAGGGCTTAAGGGGAGCCGACACGTGAAGGTCCAAGTGTTTATTCAACAGTCTCCACAAACAGGTGGCAGGACAGACACTGGCGGGAGGTGGGAGGCAGCGCCCTCAGCCGGGGCCGCGGGGCCTGCGGACACAGCGCTGCTCGGCTCAGCTGGCAGTGTCCACCGCGGACCCACTCCTCCAGGCTGTCCTCCACCTCAGACGTCTTCCCGCCCAGATCTGACGTCCTCAACTTCCTCCCACCTGGCTGGCCAGGAAGGAAGCCGCCGGGGATGACGACGGCCCACCCAGAAGTGGCGCAAACAGTTCACCCCACCTATCCTGGAGGGAGGACCCGGGCCCGGTCAGCTACCCAGGAGGCCGCCGTGGCTCCGGGCATCTGGAGTCTCTAAGAAGGGAGCCTGCGGTGGGCATCTGGGGGCAGCTCTGGGCTTCGTTCCTGATAAACTACGGGCCCAGGAAGGGCAGTTTCGTGAGGCTCAAGTGTGGTCTGTGGGGCCAGGGCCACCAGCGTGGGCAAGGGTAGGGGCAGCAGCCTGCAAGGGGCCAGCGCCAGGCTCCGGGGATGCCAGCAGAGGGGCTGAGAGGCCATCAGCAGGGTCTGTGTCTGGATCCAGCCTCCAGTAAGCTTCGCACAGAGGCAAGTCATTAGCTTCACAGAGACTCGAGCTTTTCCACCACCAGGACCCCAGGGGGGGACAGGAGCAGGCAGAGAGGAAAGCCAGGGCGGGGGTGGGGGGGCAAGATAGAAGCAGAGTTAAGAAATATGACCGCTGCCCCCCCTGCCTCCCCAGCCCCTCCTCTGCAGGCCTGGCTGCGAGAAGGCCTTCGAAGGCCGTGGGGCTGCCCTGCATCCTGGAAGGGAAGCCACCCTGGGGCTGTGGCCCACCCACCAAGCTGTGCCACTCCTTGGGGCTCTCCCTCCACTTCTGCCCATCACTCAGTGTGGCTAGGCGGTGATGGGACTTCAAGGAGCCCCCGGCAGCAGAGACCCTGCCTGGGACCTGCCCTGAACGGGTGGCGGGAACACAGGCTGTAGCGCCTTCTGCACTGCTGCCCCAGTCCTACCACCTCCGGGGCTCTGTGCCCTCGGCTCGCCATCCCAGTGGGCAGGGGGGACTCGGGCAGACACTGACAACAAGCACGGCTCGTGATCGCAGTACTTGGGGCAGGGACGTCCCCACTCTGATGTGACACCGTGCCCCAGCTCTCGGCGCTCCATTCCAGACCTGTCGAGGGCACAGTGGCACCCTTGGGAGAGCGGAGGGGAGAGGCAAGCAAAGGACAGAGCAGAGGCAGGGGACGAGGTGGAGTGGGACCAGGACGGGAAGGAGCCCTCAGTGCGGGTGCTGCAAGCACTGAGGGCTGCAGAGGACCCGAGTGGGGAGGGCAAGCTGGCCACAATGGGACATGTGTGTGGGAGGAAGCGGGCCTGGGAACCCTGTGTGTGATGGAGGGACAGCCGGGGAAGGACTCAGAGAAGCCTGGCCCTCAGGGACCCGATTCCCATCCCAGCTCAGCGCTGTGACCTCAGGCCAGTCCTATGCTCCCCGGGCCTGTGGGCCCTCGCTCCCTTGGGACAGGGCTAAGTTAATATCCCACGGCTGCCCCATCCAAGGGTCCTTGGGGCAGAAGCTGCCTCAAGGACAGTAATACGGGGACAGGAAAGGCTTCACTTCAGGAAGGACCGAGACACCACGCAGGACCCTCTTTGCCCGCCTGGAGGTACAGGGCACAATGCCACAGGTCTGCCAAGCCAATGAGTAGTAGGGACCCAACACAGCCCCCAAACCTCTGTTAAACTCTAGAACCACTCCAGAGCTCAGTGACACTCGGGCCAGGGCAGGGAAACCAAGGGCCAGACCTTGGGTCTAGACACGCAGGACATCTGTAGGGCACCAAGGAACATTTTAAACCCACCACCAGGAAGAGGGGAGGTGTATCTGAGAATGCTCAGGTGGTCTTACCATTCAGGCATGAATCCTGACTTTCTAAGTCTGTGGAGCAAAGGTGCAAGACCTCTGCACCCCAGCTTCAGATTAACACTCCCCCACCCCCGTGTACACTAAGACCTTGATTTTCTCTCTTGCGCAGGTGTGTCAGGTTTCAGGATTCTAAGTCGCCCCAAGAGGGGAAGGATGGCAGTTCCCATCCACCACTGTACCCCACGGCCAGCATGGGCCCATCCTGCTGGAGGCTCCAGCTCTGTGAATGAGGCACTAGACACCCACGCCGGGCCCGGCGTTCACAGCCATTCTCTGCTTGGTTACCCTCCTCCTCCCTGCCGGCTGCCCTGCCCCCACATCATGGCATCCAGTGACACACACACGGAATTGCACCCCCGAGGAAGCTGTGCTGTCGAGTGTGGCTATGGGCCTGGAGGCCATAAGGGCTGGCTAGCCTTGGCCAGAACGTCTAACATATGGACTCAGGAGCAGCTGGGCGCAGATGTCACTGCTCAGAAGGCTCTGCTTAGCCCCTCGGGGGATGCCCTCCTCCAGACTCAGCCTCCCCGGCACTGACATCCTGTGGTTTCCATACTCTGTACCGAAGGCAAGGCCCAGGGCACTGGCGGGCAGCTGAGAACCGTGAGTCCATCCGACGTGCTGGCCCCGGGCTCTGGTGCCAGGCCCCTGCCGTCTGACCCCGGGCAGCAGGGCCCGCCTTGCACGGGAGTCCGGCCCTATTTGTACCTGGACGAATAGTACTCCTCCTCCAACTCGTACAGGTCGATGGACACCTCGTCCCGCAGCGTGATGAGCTTGCGGTCGCACTCGTCCTGCAGGGCACGGAGCTGCTGGCTGCGCTGCTCGATGGCCTCATTCACGGACGGGAAGTCATTGAGGATTAGGAACTGCTTGAGGTCAGATACCAGCTTCATCAGGGACTCGCCTGCTCGCACCTGCGGCCATGAGAGCCGGGGGAGGCCTAGGGTCAGGGGACACCGCACCTCTGCCGGGAACCTCAGCTTTCTCATCTGCAAAGGGGGACGAGAAAGCCAGCCCTGCCCTGGGCTGCCTGAGCACGGGGGTGGGGGGGGGTGAACACCAGGACACGAGCCGGCCGGGGGAGGCAGGGTTCCGGCACCTACTTTCATGGGCAGGTGGGTCAAGCCTGCTCCCAGCTGTCTCCTGCCCTCAGCCTCTGGTTTCCATTCCAGCGGCCTGATCTCTAATCAAACGGCTAGCCCCTCCCCCGCATCCTGTGTCCCGCACTCAAGCCCCACAGGGAGACCGGCCCCTGGCCTGCTGCCCCAGGGGCCTGCTGCCCCAGGGGCAGGATCCTGGGAGCCTTTCCCTGCATATTCATTTGCAGGTGCGCACCTGCAGGTCGCTCCGCGGCGTGCCTTTTGACTCTCAATGACGCTTACAAGACCTCAGGTCAGCAGGCGGGGCTGCCAGAGGCCGGCAGCCCCTTACAGAACAACCTCCTGAGAAAGTGATTCCCCCAGGCCCATTCTGGGAAGCTGCCAAGGGGTGACGCCTGCACCTCCCTGCCGTT
This sequence comes from Ctenodactylus gundi, assembly GCA_004027205.1. Lineage (NCBI taxonomy): Eukaryota > Metazoa > Chordata > Mammalia > Rodentia > Ctenodactylidae > Ctenodactylus > Ctenodactylus gundi. The sequence continues at coordinate 42,038 of PVKB01005245.1, forward strand.
CCTTCCACTGCTGCTCAGAGGAAGCGCAGACGCTCCGTGAGGTGTGAGGGAAAAGTTCAGCGGATGTGCAGACTTGAGAAAGCTCGTTATAGTAAAAGACACAGTGGCGTGAGTGCCCCTCCAAGTCCTCCCTCTAGCTCTGGGCATCCTGACCCCATCCTCCTGGCGTAAGCTTTCTTTCCTGAGTGCCTTTAGTTGCGAACATTTCCCTTTCTTGGTCATTTTGCCTTTGGGGAAGAGCCGAAGTAGGAGTCCCAGATCCAGGGAGCAAGTGGACGGGACACACGGGTGTGTTTTTGCGAACCTGCCTTTCTGCCGAATGGCACTCGGCAGCAGCGTGTACCCTAATTCTTTTTATCACCATCATCTGGGGAGGGAGAAAGGTTGCAAAGTAGGTGGCTTATTTTGAAAACAAAGAGGAACAGAAGCTTCTCCTAACTAGATGGGGCCCTGGAGAGGGCTGCCCTGACCACCCTCTTCCTCAGTTCTCAGGAAAGAGGACTTCCACGACTGCTGTAGGAAGTGGCAAGAGCGCTGGGCAGGGCATCTGAAGCAAGGAGAACCTTCCGAGGTGATTCACGACAATGCGTCTTTGACGCTATTTTTAAAAATCCAAACACCATACGTTTTGGCCACCCCTTGCCCACTCCTCGCCGAGGCCCCAATAAGGACTGTCCCAAAGCCCCAGCCGTACCCTCCACCGCGGTAACTCACAATGTTAGCAGCTCGTACGTGCATTTCGTAGTTGTCCTGTTCACCCTGGGTGGCCCGCGACACCTGCGTCTCATCCTCAATCTGAGGGGAGCAAGCCGACCTAGGATCAGCCCAGCTGAGCAGTCACGGAGTCCCCACTGCCGGCCCAGCTTGGTACACAGGAGGAGGCCAGCACACCCGCAGCAACAGCCAGGCTACCTTGCCTTCTGCAGACCCAGCACCCTGCTCACGTGACCGTCAGCCATATTTTGTGTCCCCCCCCCCCCCGTTGGTTCTGTTCTATAGAAGACACTAGGCAACTTCTTTGGGACAAAGGGCACCTGTCTGTGCCGACTGCTCTGCTCAGGGACAGTGTCGTAAATACAAGGCCATCTCTTTTTGGGGTTTTGGAACTCTGGCAGCAACCAGTGACACCGGCTCGGGCACCTGGCAAACTGACAGTCACAACGATTTGCATCTTCCTTAGCGAACCCTTTCCCAGGGTGGCACGCATGATGCTAAGCACCCCGGGCTAAGCACCGTGCACCCGCGGAAGCCTGGATTGCTGTCCCTGGCTTGAACGCAGGCCAGATGGAGGCGGGGACAGACCTCAGTGGGCTCGAGATGTCTCAGGAATAGACAAGGGCAAGGAGACCAGCCCAGCATGGCAGACCGCCAGCCTGGGCAGGGCTTCTGAGAGGACCCTGGGAAGGGGTCAGCAGGGGTGCGCACGAGGGCACCAGAGCACCCTTCATGCCTCAGAGCCAGACTTCCTGAGTTCAAACCTTAGCTCTGCCAGTTATGAGCATCTCTAACAAGTTCCTGGATCTTCTGGGCCTCCGTTTCCTCCTCTGGTTGTGGAAAGGCCAGTGGAACCTGCCTCACGGAGTTCTTGGCAAGATTAAATGGAACAGCACGAACAGGCACAGCTTGGCCTGAAGTAAGCGCTAAAGAAACGCTAGCCTTTGTCACTGTCATTACCGGTGCTATGGTTTGGGCCTGGAATGTCCCCCCCAAAGCCTTGGATGAGGGGTAACTGTGGAACTTTGTGCTGTGGGGAGGTGGGACCTGGCTGGAAGAGGCATGCTGGGGCTTGACCTGGAGAGCCGTCAAGGAGTTGAGACTAGGGGTGCGGAGGGCGGAGCTTTCAGCTACGTCATTGATTGGTGGGCCAGGAGTGAGGGAGGGGCACCTGCCCTGGGTGTGGGGCGCCAACTGGCAACTTTAACTCAGTAAAGAAAGAAGAAACTTCACTGCGGCTTCTTCCAAGGAAAGCTCAGGCTTTTGCCCGAGTCTAGACATTCCCTTGCTCCTGCTCCCCTGGCTCCTGTTTGCAATGCCTGCAGCAGCTCTGCAGCCTCAACCAATGCTTCCACCACTGCTGGCTGCTCGTGCACAAACTGTGTGAAATCTTCTGCAACTCTGAGTTAAGTAAATCTTTCCTCCCTCACGTTTTGGGCATCTGGTATTTCCTGCCTGCAAACAAAAAGTAACTAAGACAACTGGCCCGGGAGCAGCTGGCCTGGTCTGCAGCAGTAAGACCCGACCCCACCTGGTGCGGCTGCTGGGGCCAGCAAGCTGTTTGCCTGACCCCAGAAAAGACACTGACCCTTTCGCCCCGCTGGAGAGGCATCCCCAGCTCCCAGCCTACCCCGATTCTCTCCTGTATGCACTTGCCACAAGGATCGGGTTTGGGTGGCTCATGGTGCCAGGCCCTGTGGTGACTGCTTTTCACAGATAACCTCGTCAAGAAATCCCACGACTTGGGGAAACTGAGGCACTGTGCAAAGCGCCGACTCCTGTGGCCAGCGTCCACCCACCTTGGCGGTTTTGATGATCTCGGTGAAGTTGTCCATGATGGACTTGATGTCGTCCTTCAGCCGCTTGTTGTAGGACTGCAGCAGCGTCTCCTTGCTCTGGGGCAGAGCGCGCTGCTGCGCCATGGCGGCCGCGAGGGGCGCAGCGGGAGGCCAGGACCCCGGCACGGCGCAGGACAGCCCTGCACACGGGGGAACCAGGCTCAGCCTCCCTCACACTACCTGAGCAGGACTGGCAGGGCTCTGCGGAGTCCCACCGCTCAAGCGCTTCTGAGATCACCCATCGCCAGACACCGTGGGCGTCCCGGGCTTCCCTCGGGCCACCTCCTGCCCGGCTGGCACCGCAGCACCCAACGAGCAGGCCACACGACCCAGTCCGGCAGACTCCCGCCCGCCACCCGAACGAGGCCGGGACGCTCCGATTTATACCCAGACCCCAGCGCGCTGCGGCCTTTCCCTCCCTGGGCCCCCAGCGCCGGGTCTTCGCTCGCACCACCCAACAGCGCGGAGGAGCACGCCCGCGCGGGAGGGCCGCCTAGCCCGCCCGGCCCCAGAGCACCCTGGCCGCTCTTACCGACACCTCTAAGGGGCGATGACCGGGCACAGCCTCTGCCTCGACCCACTTCCCAGTCCAGTGTGCCACTGGCGGCACCGCCCCGGAGGCAGAATTTCAATCCTGTCGCTTTAAATCTGAAATCCCGCCCTTGCGCGAACTCTCACGATATCTGAGGCCGCCTACATATTACCCACAATTCCCCTTCCTTTCTCTTTCAGCCGGCCGCCCAAGATGGTGAGTCTGTGTTTTGCTAACCCGCGGGCGGGTCTGAACTCTATCCGCTGCCATCGGCGTCTTGGCGCGGCCTTGCGGCCTCCTCGCTGCCGCCTGGCGCTGGAAGGCCTCTCGTCGGTCCGGCCGGGGGACTTCAAGCGGAATGCCCCGCGGCCCAAGGGTTGGGCGGGCCGCCGACTGCGGGCCGCGGAGCGCCGCGCTGCAGACGGGCCCAGAGCCGCCTGGCTTCCCAGGCGCTGCGCCGGCCGGGAACAAAGCTGCGACGTGCGGCACGGCCCGCGAGTTCGCGCGGGGTTCTCCGCGCAGAGGTGCCATACCTGTCTCACGGGTGTTGAGGACTCCCAGCCACCAAGATCACGGACGCGCGAGGGGACCTGTCGCCGCGCTCAGGGCAGCGCTTTGCCCGCAGGCTGCCGCTGGCCGGCCGCCCTGGTCTTGGGAACCGGCTCGACCCCTTACTCGGTGAAAGAGCTGGGGGTAGGGTAAGGGACAGTGCTTAATTCGGGTTTCCCTTTCTGCCCAGCCGAAAGGGAAGAAGGCCAAGGGGAAGAAGGTGGCCCCGGCCCCTGCTGTCGTGAAGAAGCAGGAGGCCAAGAAGGTGGTGAATCCGCTGTTTGAGAAGAGGCCAAAGAACTTTGGCATTGGTGAGTAAGAAACTGGGGATCGGAATGGTCTGATTGGCTGGTGACATTTGGCAGCGTGTGGTCTAGCCTGCCACGATTTCTGCTTCGCAGGCAGTTGAGCTCAGTTCTTGAACCCTACCCCTCGAGGTAGGGACAGCGCGGTGTGCTGGGAGTGCCGAGCCCCGCGGGACTGCGGGCTTGGCCTTGGGACTTTCGGCTCCAGTGACTGTTGGACCTGAAGGGGCCCCTGTCACCCCTGGGCCTTGGGTGTTTGTGTGCAGATGATGTGAGAGAATATTTGCTATCTGAAAGATGGTGATGACGTTTTAAGCCACCAAGATCTCTGATGCACCAACGCCCTTCCGAGTGGTCCTGAATGTCATTTGGCCCGGTTTGTGCCTTTCTCACGGTGTTGCCTTTCTCTTCGTCAGGGCAGGACATCCAGCCCAAGAGGGACCTTACCCGCTTTGTCAAATGGCCCCGTTACATCCGGCTGCAGCGGCAAAGGGCTATCCTGTACAAGAGGCTGAAGGTGCCGCCTGCGATTAACCAGTTCACCCAAGCTTTGGACCGCCAGACAGGTGCGGATCTGTGGTGCGGGATCAGCTTGACATCAGCCACGAAGCTGGCCTAATCAAAAAGATGGTGTGTGGCCTTAGGGTTCTTGTATTACATTTAGCCTTATTTCATGACATCTGATACATCAGAAGTACTATGGGTCTGGGGGGCCTTGTAGCACAGACCTGTAATCCTGGCACTATGGAAAGCTGAGGCAGGAGGATCCCAAGCTTGGGGCCGGCCTGGTCAGTTTGGTGAGTTTAGCAAGGCTTTGTCTCAACATACAAGAATGGGCTAGGGATATGTAGCCGACTGTAAAGGCCGTGGGTTCAACCTCCACTACCACAGAAGTAAAAACAAAACCGTATGGGCCCTGGTATTTACATTATTACATGGTAGAGGCCGGGTCTTAAACACAGGCCTAACCGAAGGGTGCTCTCCTAGCCACACAGTTGCTTAAGCTGGCTCACAAATACAGACCCGAGACAAAGCAGGAGAAGAAGCAGAGGCTTTTGGCCCGGGCTGAAAAGAAAGCGGCTGGCAAAGGGGACGTCCCTACAAAGAGACCACCAGTCCTTAGAGCAGGTAAGGGGCTGTACTCGGAGGGAGCACTTGGTGGAGCAGGCTGTGCAATGATGCATGAATTTCTTCACCTGAAACACCGTGAAGAGTAAAATCGAGCTTTTTAACACTGAGTCACAGCTCGTTATGGCTGTCGTGTGACTACAGCCGCCTGAGTGTTGACATACGGTGGTCATGTGTTCCAGGTGTGAACACTGTCACCACCCTGGTGGAGAACAAGAAGGCGCAGCTCGTAGTGATCGCACATGACGTGGACCCCATCGAGGTAGGTCTGGTGTACTTTGGGGCACCTGTTGCTGGGCACAGGGTCTGTCCGGACCAGAAGATAGGCCAGAGTGAGTGACCAGGGGAGTCACCCTGCGAGGAAATTTTGGTTGTTGAGGCTTACAGTTGTGTTCTCTCTGGTCAGCTGGCTCCGGCTAGAGCAGAAACGTGGCGGAAAAACTTAACCGTGCAGCCCATTGTATCCGCAACGTAGAGCGAAAGTGGCTGCGGGACAGGATTACTGGCTTTCATGCCATGCCCATAGCAGTCCACATCCCGCACCCAGGATTTAACCCAACAGTACACTGTACTATGGACTCAGCGGTGACTGAGGGGGCTAAGCACCCTTGTGACCCTGCATGTTCCAAAGGTCCTGTCGCTGCCCTTAGGAGCCTTTGGGGTTATTTAGTCGAGGTGTAATAGGGTCTGGCTGTGTGTGGCACTTGCAATGATGTGAATCTGTGGCTGATGAACCCTGAAGTGCAAATACGTGAGCTTTTTAACCCTGAGCGGCTGCCACCGATCTGGCTTGTCCGTAATTGCTTTGGCCAGAACACCTTCTCCAGCTGATGCTGTTTTCCAGCTCGTCGTGTTCCTGCCTGCTCTGTGTCGGAAGATGGGCGTCCCGTACTGCATCATCAAGGGCAAGGCCAGGCTGGGGCGACTGGTCCACCGGAAAACGTGCACCACTGTCGCCTTCACACAGGTCAACTCGTAAGTACGTGGGTCGGGCCTATATCCGTCGTCCCCTGGCCAGCCCTCATGACTTGGAGCGCTGGGTATAAGGAATACACACGTTCACCTGAAATTTGCCGATGATGGCCAAGAATTTCTTCACCTGAACCAACATGTAGCCATGCTTTATCTGAGGCAAAAGTCATGTATTTGAAGCAAAAATTGGAAATCATTCCTGCTTTCTAAAGCGTTACTGAGATTAAGGCCCATCTTTTCTCCCCAATTCCTTGTCAGGGAGGACAGAGGCGCTCTGGCCAAGCTGGTGGAGGCCGTCAGGACCAACTACAATGACAGATACGATGAGGTAAAACGCTGTCTTGGGTAATCAAGCTGGTTTTTTTTTTTTTTAAGGGACTGGTGTTCCCCAGACCCTGAGCAATTCTTGGCAACCCATTTGGGAAAGCCAAGTAACGATGTTGGCTGCATGCTTTGAAAGCTGGCGTATGACAGGCCAAACTGACTGCCTCTCTCTGTCATTTCAGATCCGCCGTCACTGGGGAGGCAACGTCCTGGGCCCAAAATCTGTGGCTCGCATTGCTAAGCTGGAAAAGGCAAAGGCTAAAGAACTTGCTACTAAGTTGGGCTAAATGTACTTGTGAGTTTTCTGTACATAAAAGTAATAAATTGACTTTAATCCAGCGTACTGAACATGAGCTTAAAGGTAACTTTCTTGGGGTTGTGGCAAGCAGGTGTGTTCGAACCCTGGTAAACTGACACACGGGGAAAAAGGCAGCATTGAATTCTTTGCAGCATACTCAAGAAACACAGGCCTGGGTCTAAAATTTGTATTAATACGAGTTAGGGGCAAAAGTACACACATGGTCATCAACAGCGGCATCTTGGAATAGGAACAGGATGAACGCGCCGCTGTCACACACCAGGGGTCCGATGTAGGAATTTCTTAAACCACAAGTATGACGTGGCTGCACACAGCCCATACCTAGGATTAAGAGAAAGTAAAAAGCTGTGAAGCTGAGCATCGGTAGGGGCCAGGGGTCGGGGCCACCGGGACTGACCAGGTGATGATGTACTGCATGTGCTCGTTCCGCAGGGTGACTCTGGTTTGCCCTCCGATGGGTCCTCCAGGGACTGTGCTCTCTGTGGAAACAGCAGACTTCTGACCCACAGCTGGCCTATTTCTAGTCACTTCCATAAGGCCTTTACCTAAAAACCACCCACCACTACAGACCCTGCCCGCTTCTGGCCCCCAACTTCCACTTGTCAGAGGAGACAAAAAGACAGGAAGAGTTGGGTGGCCAGAAAACAGAGCAGGATTTACAAGAGCTGCTTATTCTCCGGGGGTGGGCTGGCCACGACATACTGAAGTCAGCATCGAGGAAAACCGGGTCTGCACCGGTGGTCCTGGCCATGGCCTCCAGGTCTCGATAATGCCAGTGGTTCCTTTCTGGGCTGTTCTCTGGGACAAAAGGTTTCCTGGTTTCTGTGAGCCTTACCACCCCAACTAAATCCACTTCGTCCTTGACCTACAAAAGATGGGTACTGTTACACCTTGTGTTTGGCTCTGCAGACTGGATGGCTCCCAGGCACCTTCACAGGCAAGGAAAGGCCCATCCTACCTGGCCTTTCTGCCGGGTCTCAGGGTTCACTTTCTTCCTGGGCACAAATCCTCTGTTTACCAGGATGGTGATTCTAGAGGAATGACGTGGCCCTTTCAGTCTACGAAGGGCTTTTGCATAAGTACAATCACACGGGAAGGGGAAAGAAGTCGTGAAGACGTGATACGTAGGTGCACCAGTTCCTCAACTGGAATGGAATTACATACTGGAAATTGGTACTCGTTTTGGGAAAACCAATAGCTGCACAGGAACCCACGCAGCGGTAGCATCCACAGGCAGGCCTGTGCCCGTGCCCGGCAGAACGTCAGTGCACCACAGCCGCGAGGACCTACGATACTAAAGACGTGCCACCCCCGGGGAAGTCCTTGTGCCCTTGGCTGCTCTCCTTGTTGCCACAGCCATGTGCAGCCAGAATTCAGGCAGCCACCTCTTGCCAGGGCAACCGTAAGAGCAGCTCTGGCACAAAGCACCCTGATGCACACAGCGTTCAGTCCTTCCCAGAACTAACCCATGCACCCTCACCCGAGGGGCTAGCAGGTGTTTCCCGCTACCTGAAATGCTCATCTCTTAACTCGTGGGACCAGCGTAGTCCCCTGGGAGACCCTCCAAGCCTCCATGGTTTTCTCCTGGGCTCCTCTAGCCACCCCTCAACATACCGCACTCCAGCAGCTTAATGGTGTTGGCCAGGAGGTGCTTCGGGGGAGGGGGCCATCACAGTGACTTGTAGAACCTATCAGTAATGAACTGGCTGAGAAGGTTGCTTAATGCTAGAACTGGAGATTTTGGACTTGACAAGGAACAAAGCTCCCTGGGTACCTGGGATTCTCCAGGGTCTTACCAAAGGTGGAGGTTGGGAGGTAGGGGGCGGACACAGTTATGACAATTAGTTTGCTCTGCCAGGCCAGCTAGCAGCCTACATGGCCTGCTCACCCCAGGTCAGTGCAGTGGAATGGGGTTACTACATAGGCTCCACTCTCAGCTGAGGAGGAGAGCTGGCCAGCCTCACGGGCCTCTCGAGCAGGGTCCACCATGGTGCGGGGCATCATGTACAGCTCCTTGGAGTGGTCAAAGTGTCCCCTGACCTTCACTGGCCGATACTCCAGGTTTTTCAGTTCCAGTGGGCTGCAAAGAGAAAGAAGAGCTGTGGTCACGCCAGATTTGACCCAAAAGAGGAAGTCCGCTAAGAGGGCTCTGAACTAGCAAGCTCAGAGGGCCAAACAAGGGAGGGGTGGGCCCAGAGGGAACATCGGTCACAGATTACGCCCATGCCCTCTAAAAGGGGCTGGTCCAGGGGTGGGGAACTGCATTGCCAAAGCCCTTTTTTTTTTAAGGTAGAAAGTAACTTTTTTGGGATAAGTATAAGGGCGAGAGAGTGACAGAAAGTAGGAACCCCCAGCAAGCAGGGGGAGCAAGGGCACCTCCAAAGTCCAGTTCTTCAAGAGAAGCTAAAAGTACAGCTTCTGTATAAATGGCATAAAATAAAACATGGGGCCCCAAACCCCAACAGCAAGGTAAACAGGGCACACTGTTCTCTATCCAGAATTCCACATTCTTCCATGTATCTGTCGCTCCTGGACAGTGCCTTTCAATCGGGGGGGAGGAGAGCAGGAGCGCACAGAGCACCTCTTCCAAGTGCCACCCCCACGGTAAGACCTACATTGCCTGCCCCTACCTACTAGCTGTGAGCACTGGGCAGGGAGGGGGTGGGGTACCCAACGAGCTGAAAAAAAAAAAAAAAAAACAGCTAAAACTTCGCATCTTCATTAAGGGAAGTGACAGGACAGCAGGCAGAAGCCAGGGACCCACCGCGGCCCGGCCCTGGGGGGCCACACTCACTCTGCAGGCAGAGGGACGGGCTCAGCCATAACTCTGGACTCCAATTCTGCAATCAGTTTCAGCTTCCATTTCCGACGCTGGACCTACAGAAACAGCGTTAAGTCCAGCAGATAGCAGCAGGGCCAAGGGCTCAGCCACCTAAGCTAGCTGTGGTCTTTACCTGCCAAGTCCCCAAGCCAAAGGCAGTCACAGGAATGAGAAGCAGGAACCACTGGAGAAAGGAGTCATCTTCTGCTTTGGTGGCAGGTGCCTCTGCTGCAGAACTGCCACATCTGCTTGGCATCCAAGCCACCCCTGGAGGAAGTTTTAAAACACCAGTTTGGGGTCCGAAGCCCTAAAACAAACAGCACCAGGGCAGCCCAAGAGAATGTGGCACAGGGGTAAACAATGCCCTGCTGCCAGGAGCCAACCAGCAGCATCTGAGTTCCACGTGGCACTTACCCCAGTGCCGAGCACGTGTGTTGACTAAACAAATGAGCATGAGCCAGCATGTGACCACCTTAGCCTTTTTTTTTTTCCTCCCCTCACTCCAGTACAAGGATAAACCCTGTTTCTTCACAAGAGCTTTATCCCCAGGCTGCTTCTATTTTTTGAGACAGGCTCCTACGTTGCCCAGGACGGATCCTCTCCTCTCAGCCTCCTGGAGTTGTGTCTACGGGAGTGTGCCACGATGCCTGGCGCAGTCTTTCTACTCAAGAAACAGGCTAAGTGTGTTTTAGTGTATTCTACCACAGTAATATGCATTGACTTTTTTGGGGGGGGGGCGTGTTGGGGATCAAGTCCACGGCTTTCACACTGAACCCCAATTTTTTTAAAAAAAATTGTGCCTTTTTTTTTTTTTTGTTTTGAGGCATGGTTTTGCTCTATAGTCCAGGCTGGCCTTGAACTCATGGCAGTCCTGCCTCAGCTTCCCAAGTGCTAGAATTACAAGAATGCGTCAGCACATCCGGGTATTGTGCAGGTGGTGCTGGGGAATCGAATCCACAGTCTCGCTCGTGCTAGGGAGGCGCTCTAGCCACTGGGCTATGGATGTCCCCAGGCTCACCACAGGATCTCCGGAAGTCAGTAAGTGGCCCAGACTGGCGCAGACCTTGAGCTCCTCCTGCCTCTACCTTGCAGAATACTGGGATTACAGGCCCGCAGCACCGGGGTCAGAAGGCCCAGGTATTCACTCCATTCATTCAAAAAACATTTAAAAAGCTACCACAATGAGTAGGTTGTCCAGCCACGCACTAGTGGCCCTGTCGCTTACAGACAAAAACGTGGCATGAATTCAGGACAGGTGTACACGCAAGTCTCCTAAAGGTTTCAGCTTACGCTGCTCCCCGTAAACGGCACTCGCAGAGGCGCCCGAAGCTGTGTGTGTGTGTGGGGGGGTCCCCATCAGCTGAAAGCACCCCGGTTGTGGAGGGTTCAACCCCGGCGTGGGCAGGCTGAGGAAGCGCAGGCGCACAGCCCGACGCCCTCCTCCGCGCGCAGGGGACGGCGGTGAGCGGAGCCGCTCTTCTCGGCAAGCCCACCCGAGACGCCCGCGCGACCGCCACGAAGCCCTCCCGGGTCCGCCGCCCCGCCCGAGCCGGCTCACCTGGCCGCGGAGGGACCCCAAGGACACTCCTCCAGGCGGCGCGGGCCGGGGCCTGCGGGGACCGGGCGGCCGGCTGAGCTCCAGCGCGCGCCGCCCGCGCCCCGCCCGCGCGCCCCGCTCGGCTTCCCGCTTACCGGCCCCACGCACGCCGCGCGCAGCAGCCCTGCGGCCCGCGCTCCCAGCCCCCGCGCAGCCACAGCCGCCATCGTTCCGGCAGCTCCCCGAGATCTTCCGCGATGGGAACGTCGACTTCCGGGTCAGGCCATCGACTTCCGGGTCAGGCCATCGACTTCCGGGGTTATCCCCGCTTGTATCGGCGAGCCCGGCGTCTGTCTGAGCTGCACGCCATGGGCGAGCCGTCCGCCGAGGTGCAGGCCTTCCTTCTCCGGCACCCGAGCCTGCGGCTGCTGCCCGGCGCCAGCAGGGTGCGACCCGCGAGGGGAAGGGAGGACGGGGTGCGGGAGGCACGGAGGGGCGCCGGGCGAACCTGGCCTCCTCACCCCGCCGCCACTCGCCCTCCCGCCGCAGGTACGGTGCTCCTTGACGGGCCACGAGCTGCCCTGCCGCCTGCCCGAACTACAGATCTACACTCGTGGCAAGAAGTACCGGCGGCTGGTGCGCGCCTCCCCGGCCTTCGACTACGCCGAATTCGAGCCGCACGTGGTGCCCAGCACCAAGCATCCGTAGGTGGACGTCTGCCTGAGCTCGCCCGTTTGTCCCGCTCTGAGACGGGCCGGGGGGGAGACCCCTGATGTAGCTGCAGTGCGTGGCTGGGACAGCGTGGGGTCCACGCCCCCGCTGCAGACTGGAGCTGTCGGGAGCGCCTCAACAGCTGCCCACCATCCCTAGCACCCTCGCGGCAGTTCCTGCGGGCGGCCACCTCTGCCCTGTCCTTGCTGTGAGCCGTCCCGGCACACCAGGGATTCTTTTTTTTTTTTTTTTTTTTGCGTCGTAGGCATCAGCTGTTCTGCAAACTCACCCTGCGGCACATCAACAAGACCCCGGAGCACGTACTGAGGCACACCCAGGGCCGGCGGTACCAGCGAGCGCTGCAGAAATGTAAGGCCCCGCGCCTCCGTGCAGGCACAGATCACGCCCCTTCGGGTAGAGCATGCCCTGTGGAGGCAGCGGACGCTCCTCCGTCGCCCGTCTGCGGTCCTTACTGGTGCCCCTCCCTGGCCCTAGCGCAGCAAGAGGGACAGTGACTTCTGAGCCAGGTGGAGCCAGAGCCCACCGGGAAGAAATCCACGTGGGAATACGCCTCCTGGAGGCCCGGGCAGAAGGACTGGGGGCTCTCCGTGCTGACGCAGGAGGCACGAGAGGAGGGCTGTGCTCTGGGTCCCTAGCACCTGAGGCTGGGGGGACCTTCTGGGACTGGCACGGTGGTGAAGAAGAGGAAGCAAGAGGGGCAGTACCAACCATCAGAGCGGGAGTAAGGGGATCGGGACGAGAGGTTGTCAGGAGACTGAAACCACCTCTGTGTGGTCTGAATTCAAGGCATGTGCCGGCAAGGTGAGGGGCTGCGACCCCGGCCATGCAGATCTTTGAGCGGGAGGGGACGCTGCCCCCACACCGGTGCTTACACAGGTGGAAGAAGGCCATCTTGGGCATCAGGGAGAGGGCAGAGGAGAGGACAGAAAAGCAGCTGTGAGGTTTCACAACCTGGAAGCCCCTTATGGTCTGGACCAGTGGAGACTGTGCCAGGCTGGGGCCCTGTGACGGGCGGGCCCAGCCCGGGTAGGGATGAGTGGGCAGAGGTGAGGGGTGAGGGCTGTGGGGAGCCATGCTGGCTCTGGCCTGTGGGTGGCGGCACATTCAGGTAAAAGCTGGGGCAGAGTCCTTAAGCTTCCTGACACCAGAATGCATCCAGGTCCTGTCAGGCCCAGCCGTGAGGACCAAGACCCCAGAACTCTGGTCCATGGAGCTGCCACTAGGAGAGGGCTGATCTTCAGCAGCCTGGACCCCTCAATATGTGAGGGACTACATAGGTGATCCCAGCAATGGCCTTCCACGAAGTCTTGTCCCAACTTCCTGGCTCAAAGCCTAGGAGTTGCCAGGGCCGGCCAGCCAGCTTCCACTGAGCCCCAGACAGGGTCCACCCCATGCTGAGAAGGCAGGATTACCACCAATAGGCGACAGCCCCTCCCTGGGCTCACCGTGAGCCTGCCCAGTGCCCTCCTGGTAACCAGCATCCTCCCTCTGTGCCTCGTAGGTGACCCCGGTGCCCACTTGCATTGCTCAGTCCGTATTTAGTGGGAGAGTGCACGTAAGCTCACCCAAGTGGTGGGCACGAGGGGTACCAACTGGCAGATGGCCTGTTTCCCAGATGAGGAATGTCAGAAGCAAGGTGTAGAGTTCATCCCTGCCTGCCTGCTGTACAAGAGGAAGAAGGAAGGCCGGAAGACCGGAGACGGGCCGCCAGGCCCGGGGGCAGCTTTCTGGCAGCCAGAATCCAGTGACGAGGGAGGAGCTGCCAGTGACGACAGCATGACCGACCTGTACCCACGTAAGCAGGCCCAGCCCTTCCGAGCCCTTGCAGCCTGTGCTGTCCAGCCTGGGCCTGAGTCTGCCATACCTATCCTACCGTGTCCCATTACCCTGCTAGATGTCCTCCTGCAAGGCAGGCCCTGGTGGCCCCTCTCATCCTCTGCACCCGGCCTCAGCCCCATGCCTGTTTCTCCTAGCCGAGCTGTTCACTGAAAAGGACCCAGGAGGGCCTGAAAATGGGGGTGGCACCGATGACTTTCTGACGGACCAAGAAGATGGGAATGGCCCTGGCAAGACGGAAGTGGTCCCCGAGCAGATCTACAAGCGCAGGAAGGTGAGTCCTCATCTCTGGCTGCCAGCAGGCACCAGGCCCACCCTCCCCTAGCAGTGGATTTGTTTTGGGAGGAGGAAGAGGCAGCGCAACCTAAGCTTTTTACAGGTTAGACCCCCAGCAAACAACATGTGAGCAGTCCATGGCTGCTGGGACTGGGAAGGACTCCAGGACCAAGGTCCTGACCTCAGGACGATCTGGCCATAGCCTGTGTGTCCAGGAACCCAAAAGAGGGTGTGGCTGCAGGCAGATCCTGTCCCCTGCAGGAGGGAAGCAGGGTCCAGGGCGTTAGGTGGACAGTGGGTTCCCTCTCTCTGCTCCTATGCAGTCCTGACCCAATGGGACTAGGAAGCCACACCAGCAGGAGAGCCAGCCACCTCCACTGAGCACCCTCCCTCAGGGTCAGAGAGGCTCAGTGACTGTTCTGTCCTTTACAACAGAAGCAGCAGGGCTCACTAACCAAGAGGCTCAAGAAGGATCGCTGCAGACCCAAGAGCTTTGGCTCTTTCAAGCAGGCAGGTTAATGAGGCGGTAAAGAAGGCCTTCCGTGCCCTGCGTTTTCTCTGTCCAGTCATGGCTGTTGTGACATCTGCTGCCCTCAAAGGAGGGCGAGGAGTCTGTCTGGCCCATGATGGGTCCCACACCCAGGACACAGCAGGGACCACGGGGCAAAGAACACAGCCTGGAACACAGCTGCTCCTTCCACATGGCTCCTCGGTGGTCCGTCGCTAAAACCCAGAGGCAGCTAGGTCGATGCAGCCTCCTGAGCCTTGGCTAGGCCCCGCCCCGGCTGGACACCGCCATACGATCACGCTGTGTACCACAAATGCCATTATTTATTTTGACGTGTTTGCAAAAATCAAAACGTTTTCAAACACAACTAAGATATAAAATACAGCATAAAAATGAGATTTATACCTATTCCCACATAAAGCAAAAGCGTTTTCAGAAACTGTTTTGCCAGAACCAACGGGTAGGTCATGTTTTTCTCTCCTGCCTGTCTGTCCCAGGCCGCAGCCCACGGGGCTGGAGTCAGGGGCCTGAGATGGTGGGGCTGACTGCTGACCAAGCACTTGGCCTTCTGGGCTAGCCTCACTCCACACAACGACCCATAGGCTGCAGAGAAACAAGTACGGCCAAGTGTCACTGGACAGGACCGTCGCCCTGCGGCGGTGGGGGGAACACGTGCCAAGACTGAGACAGACTGGAGGCACCCCGTGCGGCACCAGTGTCTGAGCAGCCAGGGAGGCGAGAGGTGTGGCCTGAGCTATTGCTAGGGCTCTCCGTACACAGGAAGGGTTCATGGCCTCGGCTGCTAGCTCTACGACGTTGAAGAGGCATGCCACCTCATCAGGGGTGGCCCTGGGGATACCTGGTTCTGTGCGCCCAGCTGACAGCAGGGAAGACAGGCCTCCGAGAGTTGGCCCTGAGCTTGGGGTGTGTCGCCCCCTTCTCCCCAGAGCTGTGCACCTTGGTCATCCCCCAGATTCTCCGGGGGAGGCCTGAGATGTGCTGACCACCCTCACGATGTTCACTACCATGCAGATGAGCGGAAATACAGCATCAGACTCCCCCCTACCCCCAGAAAGAGAACACGGTATAAGGCAATGTTAGAAAACTTTAAATACAGGACTGAGATCAAGTTGGTAAGGCATCACAAATCGTGAGACGTGCCTTGGCGCTGTCAGCACAGCCAGTGGGCAGAATCTGAGTGAGCAGCAGCCTCGGGGCAGGGTGACTCGGGCTGCCCAGGGTCCGGTGCAGCCTGGAACGGGCTCTGCTGAGTAGGGGGTGGGGCAGGGCCTGACATGATCAGGCCTCCCTCTGAGAAGGTTGAGTGTGAGGTAACTGGGTTGAGCCCGTAGGTCTTGAGTGCTGGGGGTTCCCCACGCCGTGCCACGCCACCAGTCCTCCCCAGGCCAATTCAGCAGAAGGACCAGCCATCCTGTGTGCAGCTTTGCCAGGACTCTGCACCCATCCGAATGTTTCCAACTTCAGCCACCACCAGCCTCGGTCACTCCCAGTACTGAGCATAATTCTCTGGGTTGAGGGTTTCTCCCAAAGTCCTCAGTGGCTGACCCTTCAGAGTAATGGCAACCCAGGGCAGAAACCACTGGTGCAGTTTTAAACCAGGGAGCCTAACAGTGTGATGATGTTTCACCGGACCCTCCAAGATCATTTAGTAGTTTGAGTTAAGAATGTAAACTTGATAAAGGGGGGCGGGCACTGCTCTGAATGATAATACAAGCACGTCTGCTCACAGTGGGGCTGGAAGGCCCTCATGCCAAAAAGGACTCAAGACAGGCCCAGGAGGCCACAGCCCCCCACTGCCCCGTGTGAGCCTGGGCCGGGGGATGGGCCATCTGGCTGGCCAGTGCTCAGCTGTGAGGGAGCAGACTGGTTCCAGAGCAGACCACCCCATCAACTTTCAGGTGTCTGCAAATAAAGTTCTCAAAACATCGGTGCCTTTACCAAGGGAGGGGACGGGAAGAGGACACGTAAATGCTGGCAGTTTGTTGACTTCCCCCTGAACCAGTCCCAACGCCAGGTCTTGGCCAGGCAGGGTGGGGGCCTGCTGGTTACCATTCTTTCTTCTTCTCATCCATGGAGACACCCCCGGGGCCCAGAGCCACCACCAGGAGCAGGCCCCCGATCACCGACATGGTCTGGAAGAAGTCGTACTTCAGGAAATCGTGCATGGGCTTATAGACGGGGATGGTCCAGAAGGCGTTGAAATACACGTTGATGGCAAACAGCCAGACGACGAGAGTTAGAGCCGCCAGCTTCGTTTTAAAACCAATGGCCACTAAGATCATCAGAGCTGTGCCCACGATGTTCTGGATGATCTACACAGGATAAAAGACACTCAGCGTAAATGTCAGGAAGAAGGCTACTCTATTTTAGATTCCCAGCCCTAAGCTGGAGTCTGCCAGGCTGACGCAACTACCACTGAGCCCGGAAACCTGCAAAGCCACGTCACTGTCCTGGGAAGGGCCTGGGGAGACCACAAGTCTTATGGAAGGTGTAGGCGTGGAATAAGCAAGGTAAACTCTAGGGTTGGCCTGGGAATCTCAGAGGCCCAAGTCAGATGCCCAGTGTGTCTCGGCCCTCCCAGCCTTCCCCAGGGCATCAGGACCTTCCTGGGCACCCAGGCCCCTGGCAGCTGGCACACAGCCTACACAGCCAAGGCCTGCCCTGTGAGGAAGCAGGGGAGTGGGGAGTCTGTGGAGAGGGCAGAGGACAGGGAGCGCAGGAGGCGGCTCCTGGGCACCCAGGAGACTGAATGATGCAGAAGTTTTGCTGCTTGTCTCTCCAGGCTGTGCTCACACACGACCTGGGTGGGCGTGAGAAGCCAGGGCCCTGTGAGCAGGCAAGAACACTCACAGAAAAGAAGCTGGCATCGAAGTGCAGGAGCGTCATGAACATCAGGACCAGCAGGACCCGGCCCCCGAGCTGCATGTACTGCCTGGGGGAGCTCTCCCGCACGGTGGGAACCCCCGCGAACATGCTCTTGCCCTCGGAGCGGGACTCTGCCAGGAGCAGCAGCAGGCCTCCTCCCAGGGCCAGGTTCCTACAACAGAAGGGACAGCCTGGAGCCACAGCTTGGCGGGCACTGTCCTCCAGACCGGCTGAAGATCCTGGAACAGGCACAGCAAGGCCCTTTCCCTTTTCCAAACTGAGCAGCTGCCGGGGGAACGGGCAGGCCTGAGTGCGGAGACCCAGCCTCTCGGGCCAAACTGAACTGAACAGGAGGGGCTGTCTGGGCACACGTGGAACCAAGCCCCAGTCTCCATGGCCTGTGACACTGTTTTTCCCTCAGTCCCTCGGTGCCCACACCAGTGCAGTGTCTTCAGAGGCAGATGTCTTCACTCGTGCCACCGGGCTAGGGCTGTGGCTGCAGAAAGGCTCTGCAGCACTCAGCAGAAAGTCTGCTTCTGTAAGACACACTGTGAGCGCAGAAAGGTTTACTCTAACCTGCCCCCGACATGGACAAGGGCTGGAGGAATGAAAAAAAGCGTTTGCCTAGCAAACAACAAGGCCCTGAGTCCGATTCCCCAGCACCACATAATCCGGTCACAGTGGCGCACACCTGTAATCCCAGCACTGGGGAGGCTGAGGAACGAGGATTGTTGTGAGTCCAAGGCCAGCCTGGGCTACAGAGTGAGACCTTATCTCAAAAAAAAAAAAAAAGTAGCGATGCAGAGAATGTGGTACATGCACCTACCTCATCAAAAACTTCAAGTCCCACAAAATGCTGTAGGCAATTGTCTGAGGGAACCAAGAGAAAATCCAATCAGCATTTGAAATGTTGAATTATTTGAAATGAATCGTTTATCTAGCAGAGGCAGAATATAAAGTACACAAACCCGTTGTAAGCCATCGAGATAAGCAGTTGGGTTCAGTACTTCTCAGAGAGCATGGCATGGCCTGTGGGCCTGTTTAGTCACCAGAGCTATGCCCATGGTGTCCCAGAGAACACGTGACTCCCAAGAGCACTGGTGGGACTGAAACACCCACGCCAAGTGTTTCATTCTGGTAACCAGGTACTGCTGTGAACGAACAGCAGCCAGTCAGCATCCTGGCACCGATGTCTATCGGAGAAGGAGCAGGAGATGGCCCAGTTCAGAGCGGGCACCGGGGCGGGGACCAGCCGCCCTAACTACCGCGGCCTGGTGCTTCTGAGTACGTGAGGGGTAAACATCAGCCGTTTTCCTGAAACACGCACATCAGACACACAGGGCTGATCCCTAGACCCTAAACTCAGCTCTCTCAGAGCACAGAAGAGACCCTGCCGCTGCTCCGTGTACCCACAGTGCTGGCCCTGAAGCGAGACCCACCCCCCCGCCCCACGTACCTGCAGTGCTATGATTCCAAAGAGCCCAAAGCAGGCATACTGCACGAAGTTCCTACTCAGCACCAGGATGCAGCCGGCTGGAAAGAGAACCACCGTCACGGTACACCACCACGTCATGCGGGCTCTCCGGCCTGGCTATGGCTAGCCTGTCTCCCAAACCAGAGCAACTGCTGGGAGTGTTACCGACAGGCAAGGCGCATGCCCAGAGGGACTCCTGCGCGGATCAGGGGTGCTAGTACAGGTGTGGGTGCCTTGCTGCACCAGAGAGCAGGCCATTTCCCAGCACCAGAGCCCTCCAGGCAGGTCTGGGCTCAACTAGTGAGGCTCTGAACAAGACGCAAAGTCCCTCCTGACCCTTTCACGGGCACTGGACGGTGGGTTGGGAGCAAAGGACCGGAGGCCCTAATGACCTAAACCCCCTTTAGCCTTTCTAGACATTTCCTTCTCTGCCTGCCAAGGCCACCCAGCCCCCAACACCTCCCACGCGGGCACTTAGAGGCGGGGACCACGTCTGATTGCTTTGGCCTCCGGGAGCTCTGAGCCCAGGAGGCGGGGCGCATGCAGCCCGCCACGCCCCGACTTGGGGGCTGCGTGGGCGGGCCACCGTGAGAACAGGAGCCCCGGCCATTCGGAGCCGCTTACCCAGCTGCCCGAGCAGGTTGAGAAACACAAAGCACGAGGCCAGCAGGTAGCCGCAGCCCCAGGTGCTGTCGATGTAGTCCCGCTGCTCGCTCCACTGGAACCACATGCGGACGCCGTCCTCCAGGAAGGTGCTGATCAGGCAGAGCCGCGCCACGTGGGGGAGGTACTGCTTGGTGACGCGCAGGAACTGAGGGCGGAGAGCAGCGGGCAGGTAGCGGCGGCCTGAGCACAGGAGTGCAGCCCGGCCCACCCTTGGGCGCAGAACCGCCAAGCCCAACGGAGCAGGAGGCCTCGTCAGCCCCGTGCCTTCCTGGGCAGGCGTGGGGACGCCTGGCTCCTGCTCCCAAGTGCGGGTCTGCACACCATGACGACACCAGCTAGGCCTCCGGGAAGGAAAAGACCCCGCACTGGGCCCACTGGGCCTGACCCGACAGGGCGGCGGCTTCTGCACGTCTACCGGGATTTCCTCTATCGCTTCTGCAGCAGCCAGGGTTTGGGGACATCCAACCCTGGTGCACGGTCAAAGGCACAAGCGCCCCATGAGCTTCCATGCCCAGTCCCGGGCACTAGCAAGTGAGGCCCCCAGGGCTGCCTTTCAAAGAGGCCCCGGGGAGCCTCTTGCCCAGGGCTGGACGCTCAGGTCTGCGCAGGCACTGCCATCCCTAACCCCCTCCTCCTCTGACAACCACCAGATGCCATCGCTGCAGCACCAGAATGGCTCTGCCAACACTGCTGCCAGGCCCCTGTGTTAAGGTGGGCAAGCTCCCCCGAGCTGTGCTGACTCCTAGCACAACACAAGACGGGTTACCCACGGCTGAGGTACTGTCCCTCGAGACGGCACAGGGTCCTGGGTCTGGAGGTCAGGTGTCCATGAGCTGAAACGTATGTGTCTAGCTCCGCTCGAGCCCTAGCGCCGCACAAGGAACCCCAGGCTCGGAGCACCCCATGTGCAGGTGCGGCAGGGCTGCCTTTCCCTCCCCAGCAGGCTCCCTGCGGTCAGGAGAGCTCACGCTCTGCCAGAGCCCCGGCCTGTGTACCAACGGCAGGCCCCCAGGACGTTGGCTTGCTGTGGCCCACGGCTAGAGCACTCTGGGGTGTGGGGGCAGGGTGCGTGTGTGTGTGTTCTGGGAGGAATGACCTGCGGTACTGGGGGTCAGGAGCAGGGTCTTCACACAGCAGCATCCTCAGCCCACTTTTATTTTTGATCTTGAGACAGGGCCTCACACGGGTGCCGTGTTGCCCAGGTTGGGCTCAAACTGGTGATCCTCCTGCCTCAGCCTCCCAGAGTGCTAGGATTACAGGCCGGTGCCGCCAGGCCCTGTCTAACCCAGAGCGATTCGAAGCAGCGTGACAAAGGAGATGAGCAGCTGTTCCAACAGCCCTGTGACAAAAGCAAGAGTCCCCACCAGATGACACGAGGCCACAGGGGAGGCGTGATTAGGGAGCCGGGGCAAAGGTCCCGCAGGTGTACGCCACGTCCTCCTCTCGTGCCCTCTAGAGCTCACTGCAGGATGAAAGACGTCCCGTGATAACACGGCGACGTGTCAGGAAGACAGTCTAAAGGGCAGAGACGCGCCTCCGAGGGCGGCTGGGCGAGCACCGGCTGCACAGGCCCTGAAATGCTCACAAGAAGTTTCTTTCACTGCCTTCCAGTCCTTTCTAAAGTTGCTTCCAACCCTGAGACACGGCTAAAGCCACCATCCAGGTTACAAGCCCCAGGCTCTCAGGTCAGCCCGCCCAGCTGAGGGCTCTGGGATGGTGGGGCAGCGGGGCAGCGGCACAGGGCCATGCCTTCGACCCACTGAGCCCGGACTCCTGCCATCGACTTTGCACAGAGGGCAGAATCACCGTGACACCCACAGAATTAGCCAGGAGACCCTGGGAGACAAGTACAGGTGGACACTTGGAGGCCTCCTGTTCTAACCCGTCCTGACGTCACGTAGCAGGTGAGGGGCCTTTGTGGGATTCCGGCTACTCTGTACAGTGAGGACAGCTCAAATGATGGCGGCTATGATTCTCTGCAGTTTGCACATTTTTTTCTTTAAAAAACCTCATTACGAGCCCAGGAGAAAGGAAGGGAGAAAGACGTGCTTTTAAAAAAACAGGAAGCTGAGGCAAGAGGATCACCTGAGCACACGAATTTGAGACCAGCCCAGCAACACTGTGAGACTCATCTCAAAAAATAAATAAAAGAGTAAGAAAAGAGAGACCTCTGACACACGTGGCTGAGCACTGGGCCCTGTGGAAAACACACCCACCACACCGGGAGGTGCTCAGCAGCCGACGCCACACCGCCCGCCAGTCTCTGCCCCAGAGCCCTCGTGCTCTCGAGGTGCCCAGCAACCGCGTAATCAGCCATGTTCTCCACTCCGGGACAGAGATGAACAACATCACTACGGCTCCTGACGTGGCGCCGCTCCGAGGGACAAGCTGCACGTCAGCCTGCCGAGCAGCCCACGGTGACCCAGGCGTCACCTCGCCTGTATCTGGGTAAAAGTAACCGCCACCTGGAAGACAGCTGGCCTGGGCAGACCACAGCAGCGACCCCAGGGCGCATGGCCCCCGAGGCGGCACGCTCTGCCCCTGGAGGTGTCCTGACCTGCTTCCAGCCGACAGCACCCAGGCTGGCCGACGTGATTACACGGGGCTGCGCCTGCCAGGTCAGCGCCCGCCCGGCCGCAGACCCGCACCAAGCCGCTCATTTCCAAGAGTGCAGCGTGCGAGCGAGACGAGGCCACCACACCTCAAGGCCTCCCGATGGGGCTGCTGCTCCTAATTCGAGTGTCTGGGTCTGGAGGATTACAGGGCACAGCCCGGTGATGCGGGAGGGGCAAGCCGCATCTGCCTTCCGCACCAGCGATTTGGTTTGCACAAAAAGGCAGACGTGCAGGAAGTGTGCTGAGCATGCACCTGCTTCTCAGAGGCAGCGTGCCTGCGGCTCTGGGGGTCAGGCCAGGCAAGGTTCCTGGGAACCAGCCCTCCTGTGATGCACTTCTGTTTATACTGATGAAGACAGACCTCCTCAGTTACATGTGTGGTCACAAGCACTAGGACTGCGCCTGGGCCCACGTGTGCCTCCCCTACGCGGTGGCCCAGAGCCTGGTGCCCTCAGCAGAGCAGAGAAGAGCCCCTGCCTCAGGTGCCATATTACAGGCACCCAGGCCTTGGCTGGTAGCGGCACATAGGTGACAGATCACACGGGCGTGAACACTCAAGCACATATGCCGGTGACTACGCCCGCCGTTACGGAGCCAGAACAAGAGCCAGCAGAGGCCACCACCTGGGGCAGCACGTGAGAAGTGGCCAGCCAGCGCACCACGGGGGCAGCTCCTCACCCCGTCCTCACCACCCCATGGGATGATGGCCGCATCTGAGAGCCTTGGGAAAGGAGGGAGGCGAGCCTGGCACCTGGGGAATTTACTGTGACTGAGCCAGGACTCGGGGCCCCTCAGCCTCCTGCACCTGCACCTGCTGTCCTTAGATGGTGAGAAGTTGGGAGGAAACGCAGGTGCCTTCTGATCACCACAGCCGCCCCACTTGATGGCCCACACATCCCAGGAAATGGGAATTCTGTGGCCAAGGGACTGTGGCCCTCCCCCCACATCAGGCAGAGCAGGGGCTGGACCATGGGTCCGCCATGATCCTAGAACCCCAGCGAGGGTCCCTTAAAGTGCTGCCTTACATCTTTCTGCTCTGCCAAGGTACAAGCTGCAACACCACGCCTTATAAGAATTGTCTGCTTTCTTTACTAAAAATGTGTGGTAAGAACCCAACGAGACCTAATGGCAGAAAGCATCTTACCTGCCCAAGAAGCCACTAATCAGTGTGCCCTGTGGCCCCACCCCATTCCCACTAAGGAACAGTGCTTTTTAACCTCCTGTTGCGACCAGCAAGGTGGGAAGGGAGCCAGCTCCCCACCTTTATACGGTACGGGGCAGAACCTTGGAGGGGATGGCAGAGGGGAACAGGAACAAGAGGGGACGGCTCCGAGAGCCCACCCTGCCACCAGAACCTTCCTACGCCAGCCAGCCAGGGATAGATGCTAATCACAAATCAGCAAACACTACACGTGAGGCCCAGGGGGCATGCCAGCACCTGGAATTCCTGACTTTGTGCAGTCTCAGGCCACTTGTGGCTCCTGGGAATAGCTCTGCCACTTAGGACAGGTAAAGCAACAGGGGCCACGCTGAAGAACAGGGTCTCTGGCAGCATCCCAGCTACCATGATGACAGCCACCAGGCAGATGCTGGTAAGTTCTAATGACTCTGGTCATTGATGTAAATGTAGTCAGGTCTGTTCAGCAGGCAGGGACGTTATTCTGGACTGAGTTAGGAGCTTCTGGCCCCTCCGTCCTGATCTCCAACAGCTTCCGAGTGCCCAGCTCCTGCACACAGGGCACATCTCAGCACTTCCTTCAAAGCCTGCCTTCCCAGGAGCAGGACACTGTCCCTGGCTGCCAAGGGCAAGAGCCTGAGGCCGGGGCCAGAGCAGCCTGCCAGCAGAAAGCAAGCAGAGCCCGTCCCCCGGCTGGCCTCCACAGATGCAGGAGGTGGCAGTGCCACCGACAGGGAGGGCGCCAGACCCCAGCACACTGTCCGCTGGTACTGCGAGGACACAGCCCCACAGCCTGGAGGGTCACAGAGTAAGGTGCGTCTAAGGAACTAGAGGCCCAGGCCCAACTAACGACTCTGTATTCTTGTCGTCAGTACAGACTCCTTGGGAGAACCCCAACAGCTTGCTTCTGCTTGGTTCCTGAAGGTGAGATTGGAGAGGTGGACTGTCCCCGCTCCCTGAACATGACCTCCACACATTCCCCGCCATCTGCTTATCAGCACACTTGTTTTAAATGTCGTGAATAAACATTCAAAGCGAAAGATTTTCCCCCACCGACCCCCTCCCCACTAGGTCAGACTCTGGCCACAGGAAGTCACTTTTCTAGTTTACTCAACTGCCTGCCCAGGGCAGAGGGTCTTGGTCCTGACTCGAAAGGATGGCAGAGCTGTGCCTCACCAGTAGCCACAGACAGCGGCCTGTGACATCCTCTGCCACCACCCAGGCAGGTCCAGTACCCATTACAGACGATGGGAAACTTTCTGCATTTTTTTTGGTGGGGGGGTCCAGTCCAGGGCCTTCACGCTGAGCTATATATATCCCTAGCCCACTTTTATCTCTGATTCTAAGACAGGATCTCACTAAGTCACAAGTTTCCCAGGCTGGGCTTAAGCTTATGATCCTCCTGCCTCAGCCTCCCAGAGTGCTGGGATGACAGGCCTAGTCAGGGGCCTGGCTCTCTGCACTTGAGCACTTCTGCTCAGAAGCAGCAGGCTCTCTGGCAGCACAGGCACCCCCAGCCCCCACCCCCGCCCCTGACATGTGCCCAAAGAGGGACTCCAGGCCCTGAGGCACGTGGTACTGGGCACCGACCAAGGCATGGGATACCCATGGTTCCTCCTAGGCCGTCCACAGGCAAGTCAAGAAGCTTAAGCAAGCCTGGCGGTCCGCTCAGCCACACGGTGGGTCCACCCCCGTGTCCCCCGAAGAGGAGACGGCCTTTCTTGTCCCGAGATACTGAACTTTTTCCTCAGTAGAAAATCACTCATTTGAGAGTTGGCAGCAGTTCAACTGAAGACATTTCTCTGGGTTTGGTTATGAAATCCACTTGCAGGACTGAGGCTTTGGCAGGCTGAAGAGAAAGTGTACGTGGCCCTCACACCGCCCTCAGGCGCGGGAGCCATCTTCTTAGAGCTGCTACTTGGGGAACCAAAAGTGGGTCACTGGAAATTATGTCAGTGAAAGTGGACAAATGAAAAGGGCTACTCGGGGTTTTGCTGTTTTTGTTTCTGGGGTTAAGGTCTCGCTCTGTAGTCCAGACGGCCCTCAAACTCACGGCCATCCTCCTGCCTCAGCCTCCCTAGTGCTGGGGTTACAGGCCTGCGCCACCACGCCCGGCTCATGTGGTGCTGGGGGACTGAACACAGGGCCTTTCACTCGCCAGCCAAGCGCTCCAACTGCCGTGCCATTCCTCCAGCCTCCATACTCAGTTCTTAAAGAACTTTTGATATCAACTGTTTGTACAAGGGAGACGATTTCTGATTTGGGTTTTTAAACACAAAATCACGACGTTAAGAAAAAAATATTTCAAGTTGATACACCTTCTCCTCCTCCTCCTTCTTAAAGTACCTGTCCACATGGGAAGGGCACTAGTGAGGGCACAGGAGAAAGGCGTCACCGCCCCCCCCCCCCCAGACACGGAGTGGGGAGCACAGGGAGCGGTGGACGACCAGAAAATGCTCAAATAACACACACGGAAACGCGCCAGCCTTCCCACGGGCTAGGCTTCAGAGTTTGCCTACTCAATACCACCCCCATAAAGTTAAAAACTGACCTGTCACAGTTACACCTCTGGTTCGCCACAAAAAGGCTAAAGGAAGCGAAGGAAGGCTGGCAGGAGGGCCAGGCACAGCCCTGCCTGCAAGGTTAATTAAGGCTAGTTTGTCGATCTAACGGGACACTCTCAGACGTAAAAGACACACATTAAATAATCCCCACCCCGTTGTTCTTGCCAAGCTTAATATAAAAAGGGGAGGGATCCTGTGTCTCCACTTTTCTGAGATCTGCTCCGCCCGTTTATCAATAGTTCTGAACCCTCCTCACCGCCGGCGCCCAGCGCCCATTCAGCGCAGCCAGGGCAGAGTCCACGGGAGGGCGGGAGAGGGGCCGGCTAAGGGGACCCCAGGCCAGCGCGCTCGGCTTCCCGTGGCCGGGGCGCAGACCAGGGCGCCCCCTTCCCTTGGGAGGACCCCACGCTTCGGCCGACCACTGGCTGCCTGGCAAAGGGGGCAAAGTGCAGAACCACCCCATAAGTACAGCGGGCCCCAAAGCACAGCACGGGCACTCCCTGGACCCCGCTGGAGACCTGGCCGACCCGGGGCGTCCCTGCGCTCCTTCCAGGGTCCGGACTCCGGGACCCGAGGGTCGCCCCTGCTCCTCCCCTGCGCCCGCGCCCCGGCGCCGGTCCCGACCCCCGGAGCACTGCCGCCCAACTCCTCCGCCCGCTCCCCCGATCGTCCCGCCGCACCCCGCCGCCCTGCCCCCAGGTCGTCGCCGACGCACCTCCGCCCGCCTCCCGGGTCCCGATCTCCTGCGCGACCCCCGTCGCAGCCCGCTGCCCTCCCCGCGGGGTCCCGACCCCCGGCGCGCCCAGGCGGCTGGAGGCTGCCCGGGACGGAGTCGGGCCGGGCCGCGGCGGAGCAGCGCAGGGCGAGGCGGCCCGGCCCGCAGCGGGGCCGAGGCGCCGGGTGGGGGCCGGGGCGGGCCGCACCTGGTCGGCGAAGTCCTCGGCCGTGCCCATCAGGTCGTTCTGGCCCATGGCGGCGGCAGACTCAGCGGGCGGCTGCTCGGGGCTCGCGCTCGCGCCCGCTGCGGCCTCCACAGGAAGTGGCAGGCGGCCGGCCTCGCT
>PVKB01005245.1:68971-104695 GCA_004027205.1 Ctenodactylus gundi
CCCCACGCCCGGCCCCGCCCCTCACGCCCGGCCCCGCCCCTCACGCCCGAGCCCCGCCCCGCGCCCTCTACGGCCCTCCTCCACGCACCGCGTGCCCCGCACCGCCCACCGCGCTCGGAGCCCCGCCCCCCACCGAGGCCCCGCCCCCGCGCGCACTGCCCGCCCAAAGCGCTCGAGGTCCCCCCTTCAGGCTTGCTGCCCCGCCCACCACGCCCGACGCCCCGCCCCGTCTTCCGGGCCCCTGGCCCCGTTAGGGTGCCGGGTTCTGAGGGCCCAACCGCCGGGGCGCCTGGAGGCCTGGGTCACGCTTCGGTACCCAGGCGGAGGGTCGTCCCCGGTCCGAGGTGGAGGCAGGTATCGGGGCGCCCACAGCGTCACGACTGAGCATGCTTAGTCGGGGGTCCGACCGCCGTCGCCTGCCCTAGCGTGAAGCCCCCGAGCAGCTCAGGACGGACAGTGAGGCGGAGTGCCCCCTCGAGATCCGATGGAGCAGTACCAGGTGCGGGGCGTCCGCTTGCGGGGCGGAGGGGCTGCGCCACTGCGGTCTGCCGCATCGCCTTGGGCACCCGGCGGCCCCACAGCCGACGCCAGGTCTGCCCGCGCAGTCCGGGGCTCACGTTCTGGCCAGGGTCGGTTTCTAGCGAGCAGGTGCCCCTCCCTCGTGGCTCCGCAGGTGACCTTCTGGGTGCACACTGCCTCTCTGGGCCCTAGATGACTTTTGGGGAGTCCCGCCCCAGCCCTCCGCCTTTCTAGGTCTGCGCGCAGGAGCAGGGGAGCACCGACCACGCGGGAACGCCAGGCTCCTGCGAACATCTTCAGCCCGGGTCTCCGCACCTGAGCAATTCAAAAACACGAGGGAGACTGCTCAGTGCCGGTTGTTGTACCGGGGACCGCGGCATCACTGAGCTATAGCGCCAGCGTTGTTTGAGACAGGATCTCCTCATTAAGTTAATAAACAGGACTAATGATCCTGCTTCGCCCTTCCAAGACATTGGGATTTTAGGCATGCCTTTAGATGTGTCTGTATTTAATGGGCCAACTACACTCCCTCCTAGATTGAGTGTTTGTAAAAAAACTTTCCAATTTAGAGATAATTTCCAGGTTAGAATTCCCTCCCTTTGGGAAGGGTCTCTTGGTAAGGGAGGGCTACGGAGGTGGCAGTCGTAAAGCAGATGTGTTTCTGGTGGTCAGGGAATTCTTAAAGTCGCTTTTCAGGAAAAAGCCATAGTGTGAAATGTAGGCACACTTTACAGTGTGATGTGCTACCTGAGAGGGCCTGACCTGACAGGTGCTGCTGTGGCCCTGCTCAGGCTCCCGCCCCTGCACTACCTGAACGGGGTTTAGGGTTACACTCAGGGCTGAACTGTGTCTTGACCTTTTTTTGTTGTTATTGTTCCTAAGTACTGAGCCCAAGATCTTCAGAGCTGAGCTACATCCATAACCCACTTTTCTTTTTCTTTCTTTCTTTTTTGCTTTGCTTTGCTTTTATTTTTTGAGACAGGGTCTCGCTCTGTAGTCCAGGCTGGTCCTGAACTCACGATGAAGCCCAGACTGGCCTTGGACTCAGGGCAATCCTCCTGCCTCAGCCTCTGAGTGTCGGGATTACAGGCGTGTGCCACCATGCCCGGCTTTATGTGGTGCTGGGGCATAGAACCGAGGGCCTTGCCTAGAAACCTCTGTGACATTCCTCCAACCTCATTTTTCTTTATTTTTTGAGACATGATCTTAAAGTGCCAAGGCTGGCCTCAAACTTGGGTCTTCCTGCTTCTACACCGCTGGCACTGGGTGGCCGTGAAGGGTGGCATGATACTCTCGAGGCTTTGCGCCCCATCTCCACGGGCAGAATGCTCAAACTCCACCAGCCACAACACCTGCCATTTACACGTGTGCACTGTGTCTGCTGTGGGCTCTCCCACAGCGCTGAGATATGGCCTATCCTACCCAGCCCGGCCAGAATCCTGATTTTTGACCCCTAAAGTTTCCCACATTCAGAGTTCCATCCCACACTCACGCTCTGTACGCCTTCCCCTTCCTGTGTGCCCTTGGCCCTCCACCCCATGGCCCTTGGCCTCCGCAGAGTTCTGGCACGGTTGCCATGGCCCGGGGTTCAGCTCAGATCTCAGGCTCTGGACTCAGATCTTGGGGTTCTGACCTAAGCAGCCCCTCTTCTCAACGCCATAGGCATAGCAAGCGCCTCAGTTTCCCCAGTGTTACACAGGTACGTGGTGTTCATGCCAACTGCAGGTGGCCATGCACAGCTCAGCCCAGTATGCTCAGTGGCAGGGCTGTGGCTGCACCTGCTGCAGGACTGCCTTCTCATCTGGGTGCTCACTTTGCAGATGGGATCAGAGGGGCCCAGAGAGAGGGAATTTGCCAGCTGGTCCTCGGGTGCCCAGTGGTCTTTCCTGCGGGCTGGCCAAGGGGCATGGAGTTGTAGGGGATCCTGGGAACTGGCCTCAGAGTGAGACAGTTGGCTCCACCCTGTAGGGCTGAGTGACATTCTGGAGCCATTCCCTCTACTGCAGAATTGGGGGAAGGGGGCCCAACGCGGGAAGTTGAGAGGACCAGCCAAGTGGTAAGAGCTGGGCACCTACATATGCATGAGCTCACACTGGAAGCACGAAGCAGCTACGTGCATTTCCCGATAGCCTCTCTCTCCCTTCCCACATAGGTTTTGCAGGAGCTGAGGCCTGGGGCTTTGGGGGTGAATTTGGTGGTGGAGAAAACGAAAACCAAAGCCAAGTGTGTGATAAAAAAGGTGAGAAGACCAACCCCGTGACCCACAGACGCGACTCTGAAGCGGTTTAGCTCTGTACAAGCCCCTCACCCCCGGGTTAAAGAAAGGCTCCCAGACCCTACATAGCTGGCAGATGGGGGACAGACTGGGTTGGGGTGGCCGTGAAGCGTGGCGTGAGACTCTCGAGGCTTTGTGCCGAGGCCCCGTCTTGATGGGCAGAATGCTCGTCCTCCACCCACCACGACACCCGCCATTTACACATCTGTACTGTGATGGCCACCGCTTCTCCCATTATTTCCCCCCAGTACTTTGCAAATGAAGGACAGTGGCCTTGTCTTGTCTCTGAAGACTGTGAGCCTTAGGGTCCCCCACAGCCACCATCCCTATTTCCAAGAGGATTTGAATACGGGGAGACACGGTGCTACCCAGTACGGGCTTAAGTTTCCCGAAAAGACAGCCAAGCCCCGAGAGGGTAGGGACTTGCCCAAGGTCCCACAGAGCTAAGGACATAGAACCTCCTCACCGGGCTGGCTCAGCAGGGTGGGGGGCACAGGCTTGCGAGCGCACCCACCCCTCTCTGGGCCCGGCGGAGGGCCCTGGGGTGAGGCACTGCTGCCGGAGTGCTTGGCATACCTTCCCTGGAGGTGGTGGCAGGGACGCGGTGGCAGGGGGCTGACCTGCAGGTAGAGGAGCCTGTTGGCAGCCACCACGCCACCACGCCTCCCTGGCTTTGGGTCTGTGCAGCTCAGCAGCCTCGTCCCCAGGCAGCTGGACATGGCATCCTTGCCCTGTCTCCTCCTCCTCCTCCTCCTCCCGTGCCTGGGATTACAGCTGTGCACCATCACGCCCAGCTTATGTGGTGCTGGGGAATTGAACCCAGGGCCTTGTGCTTGCTAGGCAAGCACTTTCACCACTGCGTTATTCCTCTAGCCCCACCAGCCCCCTGTTTTGCTGCCTTGCTGTGGGGTCAGCCCCTCATCTGGACCCGTGAGCCAGGGTAGCTGACTAACTTCTGGGAAGTCAAACAGCTTTTTAAAAAGCTTGATGTCTGGCTAGGTGTGGTGGCACACACTTGTAATCACAAGTCTGAGCCTAGCACAGGAAATTTAGCAAGTTGCTGAGAACCTGCCTCAAAATAGAAAAATAAAATGGCTTGGGGACGCAGCTCAGTACCAAGGCCCTGGGTTCAGTTATCCGTGTCCCCACACACCCCTTAAAGCTTTTTAAATAAATATGGAGGCTAGGCTACTATATCCTGGGTTTTTTTTCTAAGCATGTATAAACTTTTTTTTTTTTTTTAATGCAGGGATGGTTTAGTTGAAGTTGACAGCACGTTGTTTTTCTACCTAATAACTTGTGGATATTGTCCCGTTGCCAGAGGCCCTTCCTCGCCTTGCTGGCGGATCCATGACCTCTCCTCTTGCTCACGTGCTCTAGTGGTCCCACCCTGTCCCCGGCTTTTGGAAGAGCATTTAGCTTTTTCTCAGTTTTTCACTAGTGTAATAAATAACTCTGACAGACATCCTACAGAATTTTCCCCCTTGAGCACTTGTGTCACCCTTACGGAAATCCCCACAGGTGGGATTTCTGGATGCCTTTCAGGCTCCCGGTGTGTTTTGGCTGACTTTCCCCGTTCTTGCGGGTGACGGTGTGATGGTGGTGTCGGCCACGGGCCTGGGGGTGAATGTGGTGGAGGCAGTGTTGGCGGTGTTGGTGACGGGAGTGGTGGTGAGGGTGGCGGTGACGGGAGCGCTCAGGGGGAGGTGGCAGCTCCCCGACTTACTGAGCGGCGCTCCTCTGTCCCACAGGTGGAATGTGTAGACCTGCATCGTGCCACCCAGGCCCTGGAGGAGGTATAACACTAAGGTGGTTTCCTTTCTAGCAGAAGGGATGTGGCCCACACAGACACTGTGCTCTGTGCCCTCCTGTGGCGGTGGGGTGAGGGGTGTCCTGGATGGAGGGTCGGAGCCAGTTCTCGTCCAGGTCACAGCGAGAGTCCCCGCAGGGAGCCCCCGCTTCTAAGCGCAGGTGCTGACGGTTTAGGACATGGGTTCCCAGGGGAGATAAATTTGTCGTGGTTCCCAGGCTAATCTTCCAATGACTGTCTTTCAAGAGATGTTTTTCCTTCAGGGTTGAGGTGTAGCTCAGTGGCAGGGTGTATGTTCGTCTACAATGTACATGGACCCAGGTTCCATCCCAGCACACAAAGAGGAAAAAAAAAAAAGGAAAATAGAGAATTGTGTAGCCACTGAGCCCGTACAACAGCAGAAGGAGCCGTGCCCACCCTGGCCATCCAGGCTGGCTCTGGGGGCGGGCCCAGGTGGGCACGGTGGTGCAGGCCCGTCATCTCAGCACCCTGAGAGGTTAAGGCAGGAGGACCACAATTTGAGCCCAGCCTGGGTGACTTAGCAACCATGTCAGACCCTATCTCAAAATCGAAAATAAACAAGGTTGGGAAAGAGAAGGAATGCTATGCGTAAATTTTAAAAAATGAAGGATAAATGGTGTCAGGGTATAGATCGGTGTGAAGGCCGAGGACCCATTCCCAGTACTAAAATGAATGGATAAATGCAAAATTTAAAAATTGTTCAGCAACGAAAATGTAAACTGCCTTTAGTTTTACAGCTCAGGACCGACCAGTGGCGCCATCCGATTTAAGTGGCAGTCATCACACCGATGGAAGCACTCAGGGGTTTTCCTTCTGTGTGTGCAGGAAGGGGGTTGAGCCTATGGGACACTGGGCCAAGCTTTTTGGACAGTCCTGCAAGTTGCCGAGGCTGGCCTAGACCCTGGCTGCCCGCCTGCCTCGGCCTCCGAGTCGCAGGGATGACCGGCCTGTGCCACCACGCTCAGATCTGAGTAGCGTTGCTTTGCCCTTCTAGAATGTCATGGGGTGACCGTGTCCCCTTCGCCATGGTCACTGGGTCTTCTTCCGGGAGTTCCCACCCTGGCCCTTTGCCAGCCAGTACTTCTTGCGTCCTCAGTGGGGTGGAAGCGCAAGGTGGACCCGGGAGTGCCCTGACACATGGGAGGACCCTGAGCACGCGCGATCGGTCACACTCTCTGTCCCCTCTGCGCCTGCCAGCCCGCTCATGGTCGGCAGGGTGGCCGTTCCTGCTGCCAGGCTGGGCTGTTTTCAAAGCGCTGTCCAGGGGCGAGGGGCCCCGGGGGCTCCCGGTCCCTGTGACTGTCCCACCTGCTCCAGCCAGCCTGCTGCTTCAATCCCGGAGCTCCACACTCGGCCTGCAGCCGCTCAGTGCCAGTGCGACGCTGGGTCTACTGCTACTCCCATTTTTGTTTCCTGTGGGCGGGGGGGGGCTCCAGGGGTGGAACGCAGGGCCTCCGCGTGCAGGTGAGGCGGGCGCTGCACCTCTGAGCGGCACCGCCGCCCACCACCATTTGCCAGGGACCACGTGGGGCCCAGAGAGGCTAAGGAGCTGCCGTGGCTCACACCGCACAGCTGGCATGTGCCGCTCTGGCCCCTGACTCTCAGGCCGCACAGTGGAGCTGCTCTCTGCCTCGCGGGGTCCGCAGGTGTGGTTTCTGCGGGGACTTGAGGCAGGGTGCGGTGCTCCCCTGACTGCCCGCTCGCTCCCACAGCTGATGCCCCTGCTGCAGCTTCAGCACGCCCACATCTCCGTGTACCAGGAGCTCTTCGTGACGTGGGACAACCAGGTGGGTCAGATGGCTCTGTGGCCACCTTGCAGGCTGCAGGACCGAGCTCACCAGGCACGGGGCACCCCATAAGGCACTGGCAGCTACTCGGGCTGTGGCCACTCTGGCTCACACTCGCCAGACTGGACTCTGAGGGACATCTTGCACGTGGTCTCAAGTAAGTCCTTACCCCGCCAGCACCCGAGGAGGACGGGGGAACCGAGGCAGGGACGCAGAGCCTCCCACGTACATCGGCGAGTGTGCAGAGGGGGAAGCCAGGCGGTGGGCAGGGGCACCCTTGCCCTGTGGGTTTTTTTGATTTTTGATTTTTCCCTTCTCTCTCTCTCTGTCTCTCTCTCTTGCTCTTTTTAAGACAGGGTCTCACTCTGTAGCCCAGGCTGGTCCTGAACTCACTGCTATAACCAAGGCTGGCCTGGGACTCAGGATAATCTACCTTCCTCAGCCTCCTGAGTCCTGGGATTTCAGGCACGCACCGCCACACCCAGCTTTATGTAGTGCTGGCCCGACTCTCAGGCCGCACAGCGGACCTGCTGAGCTGGGAATTGAACTCAGGGCTTTGCATTTGCAAGGCAAGTGCTTCAACCGCTGTGCCATTCCTCCAGCCCTGGTTTTGGATTTTTTTTTTTTTTTAATTTTTTTGTGAGGCAGGATCTTGCTCTGTAGTCCAGGCTGATCCTGAACTCACCTTGTTGCCCAGGCTGGCCTTGGACTCACAGAGACCACAATCTTCCTTCTTTAGTATCCCGAATGCTGGGATTTTGGGCAAGTGCCGCTGTGCCTGGCTTATGTGGTGCTGGAGGATCAAGCCTGGGACCTTGCACATGCGAGGCAGGTGCTCCAACTGCGAGGCTGCACCCCCAGTACAGCCCTGGCACTCTCGTGTGGCCGCTCCCAGCTGGGCCCCCGTGCAGCCGGAGGCTGAGCCAATCCACACCTCTGATACGGTTTTAACTTCGTGAAAGGGCCTGCCCTCCCTTCCTCCACTGCCCGCCACCTAGCTGTCCAGGACCCGGGCACCTTATTCCCAAAGGTCCTGCATGCTGACCAGCTAGGTTCTTGTCTGCTGTAAGATGGGTCCCTAACCCCCTGATCATGGACTGATACCAGTCTGTGGCTTGTTAGAAGCCAGGCCACACAGCAGGTGTGAACAGTGGTGTGGTGCCAGTGAGTGAAGTTTCATCCGTATTCACAGCCACTCCCGTCCCTCACGTGACCACCTGAGCTCCACTTCCTGGCACATGAGCAGCATTCAGTTCACGTGGGG
The DNA here is from genome assembly GCA_004027205.1 of Ctenodactylus gundi. Taxonomy (NCBI): domain Eukaryota; kingdom Metazoa; phylum Chordata; class Mammalia; order Rodentia; family Ctenodactylidae; genus Ctenodactylus; species Ctenodactylus gundi. The sequence goes on from PVKB01005245.1 coordinate 76,648, forward strand.
TCGAGACCCCTACCGTGAGCTGCACACGCAGCATGTAGCCCATGCGCACGTTATGAGGTGTGACATTCCTGTCTCCTCAACCCCACATCCAAGGGAAAATTGTCTTCATGAAGCCAGCCCCTTGTACCCAAAAGGTTGGTTACTGCTGCCCTCGAGAAACACAGCTGGTAAACAGCTGGGCGGATGGGATCCGAACCCAGCCCTCGCAGCACCCAAGCCCGCCATCCCGTAGGTGATCGCCATGCTAGGGCCTTGGCACTGTGCTACATCCCAGCCCCTTTGGGGTTTGATTTTGAGGCAGGGTCTCTCTGAGTTGCTTAGTGGCCCAGGCTGGGCTTGAACTTGCAGTCCTCCTGCCTCAGCCTCCCGCAGTGCTGGGATGACAGGCCTGCCCACGACCTGGGCTGCCCAGCTCAGCTCGACTTCTTACCTTCACAAGGACCAGGGCTTCCCAGTTGTCCCAGGGGGCTGGAGGTGGGAGGAGGGATGAACTGTGTAACTTGGGGGCCGGCGGTGACTGGAGACAGCTGTGTGGGGGTGGGTGTCAAGACACACGGCAGGGGCCCCCTGAGGGTGGCAGCTGGGGCTGAGCAGGGCGAGGGGCTCCTGCCACCCTCCCGCCTCGCCCGTGGGCACCAGAGAAGCCTTCGAGGGCCTCACTGCGCTCACCCCCACCTGTCTCCGCGTCCGGGTGCTGGGGAAGGGGGCGCAGACAAGCCAACATGGCATCTCACCTGCCAGGTGCGCGCTGAGCTGGCACTGGCTCTGTCTCCTGGGAGCTGGGCAGGACGTGGGTCTCAGCCGAGCCCTGCGGGAGGCGTGGTCTGCTCGGAAGAGTGAGGGGCGTCCGCAGTGGTCACACGTGCAGCGGTCAGGGAGGACTCTGGAGAGGAGGGTGCTGGGAAGAGGACGGGCAGACAGAGGACCCACCTCAGTGGCAGCGCTGCCCTCTGAGCCACCGCGGATGGAGGCCACGTGCAGGGTGCCCCCACGGGTGGCACTCGAGGTCGGGGCTCCTGGCTGAGGGCCTTGCGTCCCACAGACCTCCTCTCCGTTCCTCTGCCTGGTGATGGAGTACAGCGAGGGAAGCGTCCAGAGGGTCATTCAGCAGCACCGGAGTGAGAAGGCGGCCCTGGACCCAGAGGTGAGGTGGGCAGCGGCGGGGGCACGCGTGCCAGGGCCTGCACACGCCATGTGACGTGTGCAGCCTGCGGCCCCCTCGGGCAGGGGGAGAGCGTCCCGAGGCTTGCGGCTCCCGGCGGCAGCCGTGACCCAGTGTCCCTGAAGCCCCCAGGGGCGCGGGCCGTGTGTTCCGGCGCTCGCGTGCCTGAGCGGACCTTGGCCATTGTCCTTCACGCTCCTGACACCCACTGTGCCCAGGTGCGCCGGCCAGCGTGTGGCTGGCCAGCACGAGGCCCTCCATGTCCCTGCCTCCCCCTCTCTCCCTCTCCCTCCCTCTCTCTCTCTCTGTCTCTGTGCCACAAGCGTTTGGCCGTTGGCATCTTGGAGCCGTTCTGACAAGGGCTGTTGCGACCGTGCAGGCGTGGCCCCGTTTTCTTGGAGAAGTGGGGTAACTGCGTTGAAGAAGCGGGTGTGTGGCTTCTGCAGGTGGTGTTTGGGCAGTGCCCCGAAGGGGCCACTGGCCACGTTTGTGGGCGACCCTGCGTGGAGCCTTTTTCCTCACGTGAGCCGCCGTTTCACACGGCCTCTGCGTGCAGGGGCCTTCTCTCTGCCTGTTCAGGCACTCTTTGGTTTTCTCTGTTGCCTTCCCGACCCCTAGGACTGGCCTGATCCGGCGTGTGCTTTTGTTGTTGTTTGTACGAGGGACTACATTTGGGGTCTTCACCCTGGTCTGCCTACCCAGCACGGCCCCCTTCTTTTCTTCCTTTTTTGAGACAGGGTCTTACTGAGTCGCCCAGGCCAGGCCCACACTTGTCATTCCTCTACCTCAGCCACCCAAACGCTGGGCTTCCTGGCCTGTGCCGACACGCCCTGCTCCCTAGGGGTTCTTCATGTTCTGGGCGTGGATATCGGGTGTCAGCTCCCTGCACATGGCCTGCCAGGTCACTTTCTTAATGGCGTGTCGTGACGAGCGAAAGTCTTAGTGGCAGTGTCCCCGTACGGCTCTGTCTTCCGAATCCCAGCTGCAGCTGCCTTTCCCTCCGCCAGGGTCCTGGAGCTGTCCTGGAATCTTCCGGCGCCTTGGTCCCTTTGTCCTCCCCGGGGTCTAAGAGCTGCCCCACGTGGACTCGCCTGCTGTCCTCTGAGCCCCCGCGGCTGTTCTCGGCAGGCAGGGCGTTGGCACGAGCGCCTCTCACAGCCTCCGAGGCGGCTCCGGCTGCTGCAGCCCTCCTGGCAGGGTGCAGACTCGGGCGCCCCAGGGTGCCAGGACCCAGTGAGTGAAACTGAGCTCCCTGGCTCTGCCTGCCTAGCGTCCCTGACACCTGGGCTGGCTGGGCAGTACTGCGCCTGAGGAGTACACTTTGAAGACCACTGCCTGGACACTAGGGGGCGCTTCTTGCTCACAGACGGCTTCCAGAATGTTCTCTTGGACCCTTTCCACTTGTAGCACACGAAGGTGTCGGGGTCTCCGGTTCCCACCAGGGCCGTCACCTCAGCTTCCTGCAGGTGCTGGGCAGCATGGCCCCAAAGAGGCCATCGTGGGGCAGGATTCTGGGCACCCGGTGCTTCCAGAGTGCCACTGTCCTGCTGGCTGCTGCAAGGGGTCACCGCCTCGCGGTGGCCCACAGAGGCCCTCCCCGTGGAGTCTTCGTGCCTGTCTCCCGAGCTGACAGTTCTGCTTCTCCTCAGTGGCTGCAGAACACGCTGGGCCAGGTGCTGGACGCGCTGGAGTACCTGCACCACCTGGACATCATTCACAGGTGACGCTGCCCTGCGCCGGTGCTTCTGGGCAGGGTCCGTGGGGGGGGGAGGGGGAGGACGGCTCCTCCCGGGCGAGCAGGGCGCGTCCCAGAGCCCAGGGTGACTCACCAGGGGCCAGTGGTACTAACGCGCAGCGAGGAGGCAGATGAGCTGCCGGAGGCGGCGGGAGGGACGCCAGCAGGGGCTCTGGACTCAGGAGCGAGAGGGGCTGCGTGCCCAAGCAGACGGGCGTCCCCACCCCAGCCTCCTGGGTTGTGACACGGGATCGGAATCTGCCCCTGGATCGGCAGGGCGCAGAGGCCCGGCCGAGGGCCTCTGGAGTGGCGCGTGGTCCTGTGCAGAGTTGACTTTTTCTGATCTTACGATAACTAAGTGTATCTTATGCTTTGGGAAGCCACTGCTTACCATGCAGGCTGGGAAGGGGCATTTTCTGGAGGATGGAGCGGGTGGGAGCTGCCACTCAGGCCTGGGTCGGGGGCAGGGGTTAGCCTGGGTGAATGATGGCACTGCCCCAGGGAGGGGTCCTCAAGGAAGTCCCCTGGCCCAGCGGCCACCTCTGGGTTTCAGGAACCTCAAGCCCTCCAACATCGCCCTCGTCGGCCCGAACTACTGTAAACTGCAGGACCTGAGTTCCCACACGCTGATGAGTCATCGGGCCAAGTGGAACGTGCGCGCCGAGGAAGGTGGCTGGGGCCTCTGGGTGCTGGAGAAGGCGCTGGGGGGTGCAGGGGCCAGCGCTGAGGGAGACAGAGGCTCCATGGTGCAGCAGGTGGCAGCTGCATTGAGCGCTGCTACGTCCCCAAGATCTCCCTCCTGTGCATGAACTCCCAGGACACCCCCCTGCCCAGGGTTGTAACGGAGTAGGGGTGCCACCGTGCGAGGGTGGGTGCAGGGTGAGGAACGAGGTACCAGCGCCTGAAAATGGTTGCTCTGACTGGGCAGGAACAAGCCCCAGGGGGAAGGAGGATGAAGTGGGGGTGCAGGGAGGGAGAGAGGGCCCATGGGGTGTGGGCACTGGTTGCACATGGGGCCATCTTGAGCCCAGAAATAGCCCAGGGGTGTGTCTCTCTTCCAGTGAAAACAGGGCCGGGGAAAGGGAGCCTGGCTTCAAGCCTGTGACAGCGACTCTGGGGCCTGGCCGCTGGCACTCTTGTCTTTGGTACAGAGGGTGGAAGAGTCGGTAGACAGATGGGCAGGCGGATGGTAGGGCAGATGTGTGAGTGGACAGGCAGATGGATGGATGGCTGGTGGGACAGATACACAGATGGGTGGGTGGCAGGGAGGACAGCCAGATGGAGGGCAGGATGCACACGTGGGTGGTGGGGGCTGCAGGTATAGCTCAGCATTTAAAGCGCTTGCTTTGTTAGTGCCAGGCCCTGGGTTCAAATCCCAGACCACAGAAACTGGGCATGGTAATACATGCCTGTAATCTCAGCACTTGGAGGCTGGGGCAGAACTGCCCTGAGTTCAAGACCAGCCTGGGCTATAGAGCAAGACCCTGTCTCAAAACACAAATAAAAGATCCATGGATGTGGATAAGCGGATGGATGGGCCGGTGCTAGAAATGGCCTGGGTCCTTGGAGACATACCATCTGGCTGGGGAATGGAGGCCCTGGGAAGAAGGGGCCGCCGGAGGCTGGCCAGGGGCTGGCAGAGCTAGCCTGGGGGCGCTGCTCGTTTCACTCCTTCTCAGGTTCAGGTTCAGGTTTAGAAGCCAGGGCAGGGCAGCCGGAACTCTGCCCCAGATCCTGACACTTGGGGGGAAAGGTGCTGAAAGAGGTGCCGGCTTGATCCTTTCTGGCATTCGCGTCTTCCGGCACCTCCTGCAGTCACTGTGGGCAGACACACGTGCACACAGGTGGGCACTGGTCAAAGTGGGCACCCTCCTGGCCGGCAACCCAGGAAGAGGCCTTGCCGGGCAGGGGCCCCCTTCTACCCACAGCTGGAGCTTTTCTCCTCTTCCCGCAAGGGTAACGTGCAGGGGACCCAGGAAGGGACAGAGCTGGGTCAGGGTAGCTGTGTCCTGCTTCTGTCCCGAGAGCAAATGGGCTGAATGGGTTCCCTGTTATGCCAACAGACCCCCTCCACAAGTCCTGGATGGCGCCAGAAGCCCTGGACTTCTGCTTTAGCCCCAAGTCTGACATCTGGTCCCTGGGCTGCATCATCCTGGACATGGCCAGCTGCTCCTTCCTGGATGTGAGCGGCCTTCCGCCACAGGCCCCCTCGCCTCTCCTACCTCTGTCTTCTTTGGCCTCGTCCCACGGGGGCAAGGCTCTACCCTCCTGCTTAGCCGTGGGGTCACGCTCTGCCACCTGAGTGCCAGCCTCAGCCCAGCCCCTGGGTGGCCAAGAAGCCCTGGCTGGGTTCAGGATGCCTGCGGTTGCAGCTCGGGCCCGAGAATACTGGGCTGCGTTTCACATGTCAGCCCCGGTGCGAGGTGCCGGCTCTGTCCCCGCACATCCTCCCAGGCTCTCCTCAAGGGACATCGCCTGTGGGCAGAAAGAGGTGGTGACCAGGGGCCAGATGGGCTTTCCTGCAGCTCCATGGTCACCCCGAACGCTGAGGGCCGGGCAGCGGAGCCCTGCCACTTAATGACCTGGGCCCCGGCATCCCAGTCTCTCCCAGAACCCCAGACTGCGCTTCATGCGCCACACCTCCTTCCCTGCATGAAGGCCTCCAGTGTTGCAGGCTAAAGGAGTCTGGCTCAGGCCCACTGGCACCAGGTGGTCCTGGAACTGCTGCCCTCGGCTAAATGGCCTGTTGGCCCTCTTACCAGCAGAGCCCAGAACCAGGACTTCTCAGGACTGGGTGAGGCAAACTGTCCCCATGCACCCCTCCGCCCAGCGAGAGACCCGCCCGGTCACTTGAGCCTGTGTTGTCTTCAGAGGAGCCCCTGGGCGTGTGTGACCTCTGGCCAGCTCAGTCCCCTCCACTTCCCCTGCCCATGGCCGGGGCGTGGCTTGCTCTCCGTCTCCCACTGGAATGCAGAAGGCAGGTCCTGTGTACTTGCAGGAGACAGGAGCCATGCAGCTGCGGAAGTCCCTCCGCCAGCAGCCGGGTGGTCTGCAGGCCGTGCTGGAGACCATGCGGCAGAAGCAGGTCCCCAACGCGGGCACCTTCTCGGTGCTCCTGCCGGCGATGCTGCAGACCAGCCCCTCCGACCGGATAGGGGTCAGGTGAGTCTGAGTGCGTTTTTGTTTCAACAGTTTTATCTTCAGCATCTTTCCATCCTAATTCAGGTGCGGTGACTGGCCTTCCTGGGCCACGGGAAGTTCGCCCTAACTTATCTATGCGTGTCTGGGCTTCTCCAGCTTTGTGGGGACCCGGCTGTTTTCCTCTGTGGTACTGAGGATTGAATTCGGGACTCGTGCACTGAGCTACACTCCCAGCCCTTTGTAATACTCATTTTGAAACGGGGTCTCCCTCGGTTGCCTCAGCTGGGCTTGAACTTGCCTTCGCCTCCAGAGGGCTAGAAATACGAGTGCCACCCGGCCTGGCATGGGCTTTCCCCAGCGTGAGCTAACTGCCTGACCGCAAGCCACATGAATACGCCTCTCTGAACCCTGGGCAAGCTGGCTCACGCCTCTGCCAGGTCCAGTAGGCATGGGTGTAGGATCCGTGACTCTTAGGGGGCCAGGAAAAAGATTTGATTCTAATTTAAAATCAAAAGAAAAACACATCAGGGAAAAAACTGAATCCAGGTTGGGCTGTACGGTGGTACCTGCATTCAGTGTTCACTGGTTCCGGGAGGCGTGGCGAGTACCACAAAGGACATGTGCCAGACAGGTTGCTGTGAGCAGAAAAGGCAGGGAACCGAGAGGTGATGACCATGACATGCTGTAGCTTCTGCATCGAGTCCCGGGACAAGGCTTCCACATCCTAAGGTGTCAAGCACCTGATACATGGAGTTTCAAAGTAGTCAGGTACCAGGGAGGACCGTTCTGGTCTTTATACCAGCAGAATCACGTGATCTGATCATTCATGTGTTTTCATCAAGGGAGGGTCGCTGGCCTCCCCAGACGGGGCTCCTGCAGGTGGGACTGGAAGGTGCTCGGAGGACAAGCAGACTGTAGAGCAGGTGGCCAGGGGTCAGCGCCTGCCCAGGGCGGCACCTCGCACCCGAGGCAGGGGCCTGTCTTGGGCACTGCCTGCAAGGACCCTGGGTCCAGCCAGCCGTCTCTGCTCCTGCCCTAGGGACGTGGTCCGCATTGCCTTCACAAACAGCACATACAGGGCCTCGAGTGTCCCTCTGTCCCTGCGCCAGCACGTGCTACCCGACGCCATCAGCAGCATGCTGTTAGAAAGCAACCTGGCCAGCATTATAGGTGACAGTGGGGACGGGGCAGGTGGAGGGAGCTGCTGTGGCACTGGCCGCCTGTGGCTTAGTGCTGGACGTCTGGTGCCTCCCTGACCCCCGTGCTGGCCGACCTGCCCCTCGAGTGACTGGTGTAGGAACCGGTCTCCAGACTGTCCCTTCAGGACAGAACCCTCCTCGGAAACCCCCCGGAGCACAGATCTCACCCCCCAGGCCAGGCCCCCACCTATTCCCCTTCCTCTCCTAAGACTCGAGTCTTTTACTCAGCTACCACTTTCTTACCACCCTTTTGGTTCCACACCCCGACCCACCGTGGCCTGGCATATGGGGGCCCCTGTGCTATCCTTTCTCAGCCGTGTGCTCCTCTGTGCCACACGAGCCGTGGCACACACTAAGGATCTGGGCTGGGCTCCCTGAGACTTTGATTATAAATACCTGGCTTTAGTGGTTCCATCTCTAGTAAACGCCCAATAGAGCACCACCCAGTAGCTTGACCGTGAGATCCAGAGAGATGCTGTGTGCCCAGGGACCAGGTCAGCAGGCGATCAGGGTTGGTGCCTCAATGGCTTGGTCCCCTGCTAAGTCACCCTCTACCTTATCCCCCACAGAAGTCATGCAGAATTTCTCCAGCCACCCGGAGGTCCAGTTGAGAGCCATGCAGAAGCTTTTGAAAATGCCGGAGGATCAGCTCGGTAGGAGCCCTGCTACCTGCTACGCAGGAGGCTGAGGGAGGAGGATCGTGCACTCAAGACCAGCTTGGGCAACACGGAAAGACCCTGTCTCCAAGAATAAGAAACAACCACCTTTCCTCCGGCCTCGCCTGCCCCGGCATTACGCTCGTATGCCCACCTGCACCGCCTTTCCCCTGGCAGTCCGTCCGCCCCTCCCTTCATGCCCATCTGTCCTTCCATCTAAAAGCACACCGAGTTCCGTCCTGGTGGTGTGGGCTTTGGAGAGGCTGAGGCGCAGTCCTGGTGCCCGGGGAGCAGCGGGCAGCTCGTGCTGGCCACCGGCTCCCTCCTACCGCTAAGCTGAGCCAGAATAAAGCCCGGGGGGTCGAGGCTCTGCCTTCCTAGGGAAGCGGGGCTGCTGGACTCCTTCCCGAGTGGGCCTGGCCCTAGCACGCCCACGTCCACTCTCAGGGCATCTCCAGCATGGGCTCTGGGGCCACACAGCTGCTCACTGGCAAGTGCTCTCATCTTGCCGGCCCCGTTTCCTCACGGGTGTACTGAGGGCTGTTGGAGGGAGCAGCACCTGCCTCCTGGGGCAGCTGGGATCCGAACCTGGCAGTGCCCGCACAGCTGGTCCCTGTACTGAGCAGACTGAGGTGGAAGGGTCATGCCAACCCAAGGGTTGGTTCTAGATAAGCCTAAGCAATGTAGCAAAACCCTACCTCTTAAAAAGAAAAAAAGATGGTGACTTTGAGTTGAGGGGTAGCTCAGTGGTGAGCACGCCCAGGCCTCGTCTGATGTCTGAGCAGCCTCTGGGTCCTGGGCATGCCCTCACGTCTCCCTGTGCCACCTCTTCCAGCACTGCCATGGCCCACAGAGCTGGTGGAGGTGGTGGTCACTGTCATGAAGCAGCACGAGCAGCTCCTGGACATACAGCTGTGTGCCTGCACCCTGCTCCTGCTTGTCCTGGGCCAAGGTGGGAGCCGGGCCGGCAGTTGGGGGGGACCCTCTTGGTATCTCTCCCCCATGCTTATTACCCGGGGCACCTGGCCCTTCTGACACAGCCTGTGCCCTGCTGTGCCCACCCGACCCTATGTCGTGAGGTAGAGGCTGTTGGCCTGGAGCCTGGAAATGTGGGTCCGCTAGGCCTGCTGCGGCCCCAGCCACGCTCCTACCCCCCCTTGCTGGCCCCAGGCAGGCTGGGGTCCTCTGGGCTGTCCCCGGAGTGCAGGTTAGTTTCCAGGGAAGGCTTGAGGCAAGGCTGCTGGGCAGCAGGGCAGCACTGAGGTGTGACCACCGTGGGAGCCGTGAGAGCTGGGTGCCTAGTCCTGGGTCCTGCCAGGTCTGTGGATTTCAAACAGAAGGCATAACTGACTTTGAGTCTGAAACTCAAATACTTTGCTGTGGTAGTGCTGGAAATCCATCCCAAAGCTTTCTCAATGACCTACATCCCCACCCCATTTTTTAGTTTTAATTTTGAAACAACTCTTGCAAGTCCCTGAGATGTCCAGGCTGGGCTCAAATTAGTGATCCTTCCTGTCTCGGGCACTTCAAGTGCTGTGATCACAGGCCCAGGTAAACCTAAAGTACTTGGTTATCTTTCTAGTTTATTGTGGTACTGGATTTTGAGCTCAGTGCCTTCACATTGCACTACATCCCCAATGATTTTTTCGTTTTGATTTGAGGCAGGGCTGCACTGACTTGTCAGGTTGTCCAGGCTGGCCTAGAACTTGTGATCCTCCTGCCTCAGCCTCCCCAAGTGCTGAGATGACCAGTGCCGCCAGGCCTGGTTCCTTTCAAGCTTTAATATCAGGTCTTGAACTCCATGTACCATTTATAGATTTTGTTTTTCTAATGTGATGAGCTTTAATCCTCCTGCGTGCTAGGCAAGTGTGTGTTACCTGGCCCTGCGTAACATGTGCAGCGTGACAGCGTGGCCCTACACTGTGTCAAACAATGTACGCTGCCACAGAGCCCGTGGCCCACCGTGAGGTTGGGTGGGGTGAGGCCCCCAGTCGTTGACCAAAGGAGACAAGATAACTTGAAGATGCTGCCACCCCCCACTCAGCCCAGGGAGGGGGGACACCTGCCCTCCCAACACCCTCAGCCCTGGGAGTTAACTCAACGTCTTCTCCCAACCTGAGCAGTGCTGGCACGGGACAAGGACGCACAGGCACCGTGGGACAGCTCCTTCACCTCCGCTGTGCTGCGTGCCATGCAGAAACACCCCTGCTCAGAGAAGCTCATAGCCGAGGGCTACAGCCTGCTCACCATTGTCGCCAGTCAGGGTGGGCACAGCCCTGCGGGGCCTCCTCCCCGTGCTCGGGAGCCCCACACACAGAGCTGGGGATGGTCCCTAGCAGTTTCGCTCCAGGCTGGTCGCCTCTAATGACGGGTCCCCACTGTGCAGTCACTGGCTCCCTCCCTAGACACGCGCCGCAGCCACACACTTTCTATCTGTGCGGTGGCTTGGCAGGCAGTAGGTGGCCAGGCTGGGCCCGGGTGGAAGGGGGGGTCCTCCTAGGCTCACTGGAGACGGGCAGTGCCCTTTGCACTTCTAGCCCGCTCACAGACAGGCACATTCTCAAGGACACCCACCAAGTCCCACTGGGGCCGGGTCACAGCTGGAGGCTGGCCCAGCACTCTCCCCACCCCAGACCCCGCAACTGTATCCTTCAGTGGTTCTGCTCTTGGGAGTAAAAGGGGCTCTGGGGTACGTGCAGACCAGAAGGGCGAATCAGTTAGATCGCCTCCTGGGGAAGGGCGTGCTGTCCGTCCAGGAAGATGCCGCACTTGGTCAGGAGTGGGAGGTGCTGGGTCAGCTGTGTCCTATCTCTGGTTTCCATGAGGATGCAGGTTGGGCCCAGGAACACAGTCAGGGCAGGAGGGGCTGGGGCGGGGCTGACGGCTTTTCTCTCCCTCCCTGGCTGCCCCTAGAGTCGGCCTCCAAGGACCTGCAGCAGGCTGAGTTGATGTTCAAGCTCGTCCTGGGACATCTGGACAGCTTCCTGCAGGACAGGGCCATCTGCCTGAGCGGCCTGCGCCTGCTCTGGTCTCTCCTGGTGGATGGTGAGGGCCCCCCCTGTGGCCCCACTGCCAGACTCCCTAGGGTCCCTCTGTCCTGGCTCCTGAACATGTGAGGGGGCCCAGCCTGGAAGCAGGGGCTTCAGGGTGCACAGTCCCTGGCCCCCAGGGTCAGGATGCTGGGTGCTCCATCTCGGCCCCCAGTGCCCAAAGGGCTGCGGGCTGCGGAAAGCCTGGGACCCTCCAGACCCTGCCACCCTCCACTTAAAGTCCCAGGCCTCTCGTGGGGCAGGACCTGCCCTCCAGAATCACTGGGAGCTCATCTTCGCCCTTTTCTGCTCCATTATGCTTCCTGGGGGGAGGCGCAAACACAGCAGGCCCACCTGCAGGCAGGTGAGGCCCAGCGACCCCTCCCTGTGCCAGACCCAGCTGTGAACAGAGCCCTTCTGGAGACCATCCCGGCCCTGGCCATGCAGGTGCTGGCAGCCCACCGCACAGATGCAGACATCGCCGAGGCTGGCTGCGCGGTGCTCTGGCTACTGTCTTTGCTGGGTGAGCAGCCGGGGGCCGGGGAGCAGGAGGGGGCAGGAGACCGGGGAGCAGAAGGGTGGCCTCGTACACTCTCAACGCACCTGCAGGCTGCATCAAGGAGCAGCAGCTGGAAGACGTGGTAGCGACGCTCCTGCGAAGCATCCAGCTGTGCCCAGCCAGAGTCCTGCTGGTGAACAATGCCTACCGGGGCCTGGCCAGCTTGGCAAAGGTGTCAGGTGAGCCTGGGCACGAACTGGCCTCATCCACCAAGCAGAAGCAGGAGCATCAGAAGAGGAAGGGCAAAGTCATGTATGCCTAAGGATGTGGGGTACCCGGGGGGTCCACCCTACAGCGGACGGGCTGCTCAGTCCCCTGTGCACACGCGTCCTGTCCACACAGCCCAACGACACAAACCGAACTGTCACGTGGCCCACATGCCAGGCCCCATGCTAAAAGGCATGGCCATCCTGTGTACACTACCTGGGCGGGCACCGGCCAGTCGCCAGCAGTATCTGGTGGGATAGAATCTCACCCATGGTCCTCTGTGCTCCACGGCCTTCTTCAGAGTAGTGCGACCTCCACCCCAGGCTCTGGAGGCTGCTTCCTCAGCCAGCTCTATCCTGGTCATTCCACGGGCTGTCAGGGCCGGCAGGGCCTCCCGGGGTGCTGGGGCCTTCTGGTGTCCTATGCTCAGCCTCTCAGGCATCCCAGGCCAGTAGGGCACAGAAGCCAGGCTCCTGTCCTCCTCCCCTCAGCCCCCTTCCTGGCCGGGAGGCTCTTCCCGTTCACAGCAGCAGCAAGGCCTTGGCCCTGGGCCCGTCCCACCAGCAGCTGTGCTGCGGCAGAGGGAGAAAGTGAGGGTCCAAGGGACACGGCTCAGCCCAGAGGACAAGGTCACGGGGCCCAAGGAGCAGGACCTAGGGACAGCCTGGCAAGAACCACGGCCTGGCACCTGTCTGTAAAGTGTTCAAGGTTCTACACCCTTCCCAGCTCGTTCCCCTTGAAGAGTGCGGGCTGGGAGGGCAGCACAGCTAGGCATGCGTGGCCTATGGCGGGAAGTCACAGCAGGCGCCCACCGCCTCAGAGCAGGCTCGGCCCGCCAGTCATGCTGTCACTGCTGGCCTTCGCACTGAGCTGCGTCCGGCTCAGCACTCCATACCTCCTCCACGGCCTGATGAGACAGGTCCCGGTCACTCCACTTCCCGGGTGCCACTAGGGGCTGAGGGTCTGCCCTGAGGCCATCCCCCAAGTGCCAGCCCTGAGGAGGGATGCATGCCCCGCCCCCCAGAGCTGGCAGCCTTCCGTATGGCAGTGCTGGAGGAGGGCACCAGCGGCCTCACTCTGATCCGGGAGACCTACGAGCTCCACAGGGACGACCCCGAGGTGGTGGAAAACCTGTGCACGCTGCTGGCCCTCCTCGCCTCCTATGGTGAGGACCCCGCCCCGCCGCAGACGCCAGGGGTCAGGACCTGCTCCCGGCCACGGCTGGGGGCGGGAAGGAGCCCCGGAAACCCTCTCAAACCTCCCAGTCACCCACTTCTCACCAAGCACTGCCCTGGGGGCAATGCCCAGGCCCAGAGCCCAGGATGACACTGGCCTTGCCCGCCTACGCGGCACCGCCCCGCAGCCGCCCTGGCCTCAGGACCGTCTCTGACTCACTGCAGAGGAAATGCTGCCGGAACTGGAGTTGAGCGGCGCCCGGGCCCTGGTGCAGGAGACGTGCACGCGCTTCACCTCCAGCCCGGTGAGCCGACAGCAAGCCCAGCCCAGGCGGCTCCAAGGGGCCGGAGTCCTCCCACAGAGCGCCCCTCCTGTTCCTGCCAGGGTCGGGGATGAACTTCCTGCCCTTACCCCGCCCCGTGAGTGGGCCACAATCAGGGCCTGGCCGATGGACTGGCTCTCTGCCAACAGCTCCCGGCCCTGACTCGCAGTCTCATTCCAGGAGCTGCTTTCTTATGCGGAAGAAGTGCTCCTGAGACTGCAGGAGGCCGAACCTCCCGCCCCTGGGGAGGGAGAGCTGCCCGGGGTGGCTCCTGCACCCCCGGGGCCTTCGCTCCCGACCTTGAGGTGAAGGTGGGGGAAGGTCAGGGGACCCGTATGTACCTCACAACTCTCAGTGATGAATAAAGAGGTCCACGGCCAGCTTCCGGCGTGCCCAAGTCATCTCTGGCACAGGTGCACCTGATGGTGGTTCCTGGGGCTTGCCACAGTCCCGCCCACAGGGCCCAGAGGGCTCGGAGGGGAAGAAACCACACCTCCACAAGCTCCACCGATTTATTTGCTGGGCTGGAGACTGAACCCGGGGTCGCGTGCCTACTGCACAGACTGCCAGGGAGCTGCAACCCAGCCCCACAAGCTCCACTGAGAGCCACCGACATCCCTGGTGGCTTGGCCTGGTGCTTCCTACCGATTGTCAAACTGGGCCGGGCAGAGACCACGCGTGGCCTATGGGCACTCAGGCCAGGAGAAGTGCTAGCTGTGGTCCCAAGGCTCACGTCATGGACTATGGGAGAGCCTATGCTGGGCTGGCAGGCTGCCCAACACCGGGCTACCTGAGGTAAGCAGGGTGAGAGGAAACCAGCCCCCAGAAAGTCCCTCTTCAAGGCCACAGTGAGTTGCTGTGCTGACCAGCTACATGTCAGTAGCTGACTACAGTCACGTGGTCTGGGTCCCTCAAGCCTGCCACAGTTTGTCCCCACACCCATGACAACACAGGGAAAGTGGCCTCCTTGGAGAGGGCACCTAGGCCGAATCTCCCATAACCTGTATTTGGAGCAGTGGTAGCAGCCCGGACATCTCCTTCCTGGACTGTCAGCAGACAAGAGCCACTAGGCATGCCCACACTAAGTGCACCTTGATTACACACTTGGCTTTTTCCCTTACATGTCCCTCCGCATCCTGTCCTAAACATGTGTGGCAGGACCAGTGCTCAAAAGAGAGTCTGGAGGGAGGGGACATTCCAGCAGCGTACACATCACACCTCTGCGGCCATGGCTTCCAGAATAGTTCGCCAGAGTTGCTGCTCTGAAGAGCCTTGACTGGCCCCCGACCTCCCTGAGGCACGTCCACAGGTGGCAGCAGAGGCAAGGGAGAGGAGCTAGGTGTCTTCTCTGTGGCAGCTGGGGGCAGTGGCCGGGGGGCGCTTGTCTCTGGCGATGGTTTCCCAGTCCCTCTTCACCAGGACGTAGAGCCTCATAGCTGCTTGAGCATCCTGGATCTGAGCAACACACAACCCTGCTGACCATCTAGCTAGGGACCGCATGTGGTCAGCGCCACATGGGCCAAAAAAACCCCATGACTGCTGAGCTCTTCAAGCCAGTCAGAGCCAAGTGAGGCACACAAGCCAACAGGAGACCTGTCCAGGAGACCTGGGTGTCCCCTAGGACACGGGCACATGCGCTGCCTTTTTAGGTTCACTGGATAACCCCATGAATGCAGTGAGCTAGGGTATAAGGTGTCACACATGCGGGGATATTGATCCCCAGCAGCAAGCTGCCCACCAGCATAGGGCCTTTCGGGAGGGTGGGCAGAGGCACACCGTGCTGTCTCCCATGGGCTCCGTGCTGGACGGCTAGTTCTCACTGTGGCAGCACTGGGGTGGTGGGACCTTCTAGAGGTGGGCACAGAGAGAGGTCACGGGGCAGAGAGCCCCAAGGCACTAGGTGGCTTACAGGGCCCAGCTGGCTCTTATGGAAGTGAGCTATAAACAGAATCTTGACTGCCTCTCCCTCTCTGGCTTCCGGTCTGTCAGTGTGACCAGTTGCCCCCTCACAGACTCCTGACTTGGGGTAGGAGGGTCGGTAGGGGCCATCTGCCAC
Source organism: Ctenodactylus gundi (assembly GCA_004027205.1). NCBI lineage: Eukaryota > Metazoa > Chordata > Mammalia > Rodentia > Ctenodactylidae > Ctenodactylus > Ctenodactylus gundi. The sequence goes on from PVKB01005245.1 coordinate 91,890, forward strand.
GTGGCCTTCACCAGTCAATACAAACACCAAGCCTTTGAACTTTAGGGCTGTGAGCTAGACAAATCTTTTTTTATAAATGTATTTAGACTTGGGTATTTTATTATAGAAATAGAAAATGGACTAACATAGCCTTCAAATAGAATGGTGAGCTTTTCTCCAATTTAACACGTCTTTTTTATTATTAGTTAAATGTGAATATTTAAAACTTAACGTTTCTTAGACCTGCCCTATTCTTTTTTTTCCCCTTACACATCCTCCTAAAATAAAGGTTGCACAGGCCCCACCCCCGTGTCTGCCACCAGGTGACGCCGGCCTGGATTCTGAGGCCAGGGGCACCCCAGTCACGAGGACTGTCACCCACACACATGCTTACCGAACAATGCTCCGCCTGCTGGACTTTGATCCCCAAGATTTTCTCAGAAAGTAGTTTCAAAGATGGCCTTGGACTCTGTAGAGGGAGAGGACACAACATGCACCAGGGTGGGGGGGGGGCGCGGGGTGGGGCACCTCTGCAGGGTCTGCCAGAGGGGGCTTCCAAGGGCAGCCTGGGTGAGATCGGTCACTGAGCCCAACCCCAATGGTCCACAGTGTGCCTTTCACTGGCAGCGCCCACGGCACTCAGGGCTGCACACCTGGCCCTATAAGGGGCAGGATCAGGAGGGGAAGGATCAGGGCTGGGGATGCAATTCAGTGGAAGAGGCCATTTCCAGCATATGTGAGGTCCTGGGTTCAATGCCCAGCAACAGAGAAAAGAGAAGCTGGCACCTCAGCTTCCGCCCTCAGCCCTGCTGGCATATGCACGGGGCGGGGTCAGGGGAGCATGCCCTCCCCTAGGCACTACCATGAGACCAGTGTGCAAAGCTGTTGCCCACCTCACTCTCACTAATACCAGTCATCAACACAACTGTAGTTTTCTGTGATGCTGGGGATGGAAACCAGGTCCTGCGCTTGCTAGGAACGTGCCTTCTGCCTGTGCAACATCCTTTCAAAAGTTTCAAGGAAAAATGCAACCAAAATGTCCCCTACCAGGGATCAGAACAAGCAGCTCTGACACTGAATCACACATTTTAAGTACCTTTACTTGACTCTTGAAAGGTTTGTATTTCTGTGTGTCTCGGATCTTCTTTTTTGGATGATCAAGGAGCAGTACCTAGGGGAAAATAATTACAAATCCTCACTTCCAATTTGTAGCAGGGGACCCACTCCTCCCAAATAATACCCTATAGGGAATTTTAGTATATAACATGTACACAGAAAATAGGTACATGGAAGGGCTTGAACTTCTAAAAGGAACTTGTCACCCTGACTTAGGTGATGCCCTGTATGAGCGAGAGTGACTTCTATCAGTTAGTACTGAAACAGATTTTTTATCTGTTTAGTGGAACCCAGGGTATCACACATGCTAAGCATGAGCTCTACCACTGAGCTATTCCTAGCACCCAACATTTATAGGAAATTAAGACCACCCTTTAGAGGTCCTAGAAGGTCTGAGGCCACTAGAGTCCCATGGGATACTGAAGAACTGCAGTGCTATGACTCTCAAGGCTCGTATCAGCTGGGAAGGAGCCCAAGCTGGAGGCCCACAGCTCAGGGTGTGCACGGAGGTCAGCGTGACTGCACCATCCAGGAAGCCCCTCCCTGTGCAGGCTCTAGCCTCCTGGAACAGCTGAGAGGCAGAGCTGGCTTTGCCTACTCCAGATCTTGAGTGGCAGGCAGGGGACCCGGCATCTGGGTTTGCGTCAGTGCTGCACGGTGGACAGCCGAAGCTTCAGCTCTGTTTTCCTTATGAGCAGCATAACCCTCGAACATCTTTAAAGGACCGAGAACTGCTCACATAGAGGGCTGTGACGGGAGGACACGGGCAGCGGGCTGCTGGGGACTGTGCCAACTCCAGGCAGCGGCCCAGGGAAGAGCCAGGGCATCTGTCAAGTGGACCAGGCTCCCACCTTCCTGCTGCTTCCTCTCCACAGACCATCCTGGCGCCTGCCTACGGACTCAGGGACCCGTGTCCTGTTGCTAGCCCAAGGCTCCCAGCACTGGGATGACACTCAGGCAGGCACAAACCGGACCTTGTCAGGTAAGAGCCCATCCACACAGCCCCAGGCTACCTGCCAGCTGAAGCAGATGTGGCTCAGGAGGCCCCCTGTGGGCTCCGTGGGCAGCCCCCTCCACTCCCTGGGGGCAGGCCACCTGCCACCCTAGCACCGACCCCAGTGCAGCTGGGGACACAGTGCCTGGACTGACCCCGGGGACCCGGCTCCTGCGGCACTCCCATCCCAGGATGAACTCAGAAATGAAAAATCACACAGTGAAGCTTCTGGACACAGATGGCACCAAGGTGTGTGCGCGTGTGTGTGTGGCATGTACAAGAGAAGGCAACCAGCCGGGGGCCGCGGGTCCCCGCCAGCACCTTCAGGTCGTTGTGCAGCGCGTGCCCCACCAGGACTCTGCCCTGCAGCATGCCTGCCACCTCCGTCCGCACAACGTCAAGTTCTTCCCCTGGAAGTCAGAACAGAAAAGTCACTGCCTTTCTGGGGGACACCTCCCACTCTGCCAGACCGAAGCAGACTGGCTGCTGGCCCCTGTTGGAGGGTCCCAGGGAAGCGGGAGGCTGAGGGACACTACTGCGCACACAGCTGGTGTTCTCTCCCGCCTGAGGAAGCGTAAGGGCAGCAGGGCTCCACCCGCCGCTAGGGACCACACAGGGCACAGGCAGGCACCAAGCGGCCCTTCTAACTTTTTTTGAGACAGGGTGTCACTCTGTAGTCCAGGCTGGACCTGAACTCACTATGCAGCCCAGGGTGGCCTAGAACTCACGGTAATCCTCCTGCCTCAGCCTCCCAAGTGCTTCAATGACCGGTGTGCGCCACCAGGTCCAGCTCTGCAAATTCCTGTCACAGCCCCCACAGGCGCACGAGTACTTGGAAACTTAGAGCCAGGCTGGTCTCACCTCAGTCGAATGATAAAATAAATCAGGACTTGTACTTGATGATTTTCCAAGTGGAAATAAAACAAGACTAGCCCCTGCCTGTGGACAGCAGGGGACACACTGCCTAGACTCCCGGCTCCAGAGGCAGCTCTGCCCTCTCCCACAGCAGACACCCTTCAGGGACCAGCTTCCCCCACCAGACAGAGTTCCAGAGCCACAGGCCAGAGCCAATGGGAAGAGTCTCCCTCCCAGAACAGAAACCAAGTCGCACTGGCCTGTCTGTGCTTCTGAGGAGTGGCAGGCTTTGACCTTAATCCTAATGTGTCAACTTAACTGGGTTAAGACGTGCCCAACAGACCAGCGGAGGATGCTCCTGGGTGTCTGGCTGGGTCACGATGCGAGGCCCTGGGTGCCCTGCAGTGCCCTGCACGTTCCTCTCTGGCAATGCTCCCTGCTCTGCTCCCCAGACACCATGACTTAAGCAGCTTTGCTCCACCACAATCTTCTCCTATGATGCTTCTGCCTTGGCAGCAGCCGATCATAGACTGAAACTGTGAGCCAATTAAACCTCTCCTCCCCTAAGTCCTTTAAGCTGTGGGGGTCAGGTACGGCGCCCCAGCAATGGGAAAGCTGGCAAACGTAGAGCTACTTGGTTGGTTGGCTGTGCACCACGAGAAGCCAGCAGTGTGGTGAGAACAGGAGGGGTGCAGAGGATAAGCTGCATAGCCCAGACCCCTAAGGTCTCAAGGACCTCTCTGAGTGACAAGCCTCAGGACTCCCTGTGGCTTTCTCCTACCCTCCCCCCTCCCCCAGCTTATCTGGCGTATCCAGGCAGGATCACTTCCCGTTACCTCTTAAGCTACTTCCTGACCTAGCTCCCAACCAAAGCTTCCTAGCTGTACCCGATTCTCAATGTCACAGCCACAGGGAACCTGCAAGAGCCTAAGGCAGACCAGGCCTCACAACTCGAGGAGATCCCAGAATCTGCCACCCCACCCACTCCCACAGCTCACTCACTCACTATGGCCTCCCTCTGGGCCCCTAACACATCCCTCCTTGGCTCGTGGGCACATGACACAGAGCACCACCAGGCCCTGAGTGGGCAGGCGAACACTGGGCATAGGCCATGTGAATGCTACAGGAGCGCCTTCTGTAAGCGAAAAGCAACTGCCCCGGGACAGGCAAGAAGCGCCGAGAACCTCAAGATGCTGGATGTCCAGCTATGACCCCCCCCCACGCCCACGCACGGGGGTCTGTACCCTGCCTGAGGTCCTCGGGCCGCACCCCGCTGACTGCTGTCCTGTAGTCCGTCACATGCTCGGTGGGCTTGACAAACTTGTCGTAAACACACTTCCCGTACTGGTTCACAAGGGACACGCGAGCGACGATGCTCTCCTCCCCCTTGGGGCCAACGCCCACCATCTCACAGTCCAAGGCCAAGGCTTTTGTCAGGCTGGGGGAACCAAAGGCACTGGTTTAACGAGCATGGCAGGCCCTGTCAGGACACACCCCAGGGGACCCAAGGACTGTGTCACTGCTGTGCCTCCCTGGGCCCGACCGTCTCACTGGGGTCCTGGGTAGTGCTTGCTTCTTTCAAGAAGAGGAGACGGGGAATCCCCATCCCCAAGGAGCCTCTGCTCGGGAAGACTGAGCGTTCATTCCCTGCTTCCCCAGCCCAAGCCCCGTGTACCCGCCATAGGCCTGTTGCTTCTCCAGGGTGACGTGGCTCTCCTTCTGCCCTAGCTGTCTTCTTGCTACCCTGGCTGCCTCTGGGCCAATGGCAGCTTCGATATCCTCTGGGTCAACATCGTCAAACCAGATGTCTTCCCTGAAAGGCAAGGACAAGAGTAGCTGACCACCAAAGGGTCCTGGTCCACATAAAAAAGCTGAGTACCAGATAGGCCTGGCTGCTGGGAGGTCTGAGGTGCTCGTGGGCTGGCTGTGTGGTGACGGGCAACGCGACACAGACTGTTACTCCTGCCAACAGCAGGCTCAGCTGTGCCTGTTTAAACCAGAGGTGGGGTATATCTGGCCTGTGGGCCACACGGCCTATGAAGTCATTTGGTCTGGCCCAATCATGGCCTCAGCAAAGAGAAGCAGTTTCAGCCATCATACTAAGGGTGAGTTAATTATATAATGATTAATTAATACAATTAAATGTTTTACCAAGTACAGCAGGCTTCTTTTTTAAGTGAATAATTTTGTATGGCTATTGAATTTTGTACGTGTTGAATGATGTAAATATCCAAGATACTCTGGGAAGAAAAAGGCCCTCCACCCCTGGTTTAGCCAGGCTCAGCGCTTTCCTAGTATAACCTTTATTAATTAGCAAAAACGCTCATTACCCAAGACTTGAGAACCACAGATAAACAGAAAGACTATAACCCTAAAACATGTAACCTATCACCAGGTAGAACGACAGCAGACATTTTGATTACACAGTAACACGTGACCATGAACCCAGACAGCACCAGAACCACAAAACGGACAGATGGCCGACATCGGGGACCCGCAAAGCTGCTGGGCGTGCTCTAGCTCCCAGAGGTCACTTCACTGTCACTCCTTAGGAAGTCTCCTCTGAGGCCCTGGCGGGACAGTCCTCTTGCCACATGCCTCTGTCCTCCCGTTCACTGGGCCTGTCCGGACCACACAGACAGATGCCATTACGCGATGTTCGTCTTCCCTGGAAGTTGTCTGTATGAAGAGGGCGGGCCTGGCTGACAGCTCTGGTCCAAAGGGGGAGGCACCGAAGCCCGCATCCTCAGCCTCAAGCAACTGTCCAGCACACCCAGGTGACATGGAACGACCCCTCATCTCCAGGTATGTCCTCTGTCCAGCTGAGCCATTTAGAAATGGCTACCAGCTCCTGACCCATGTACCCGACACAGTGCTCGGGAAGTAACCACCAGGCCCTGGCCCAAGCACGCCGTGCCCAACTCCTCCTGACCCTGCGGACGACCACACTGAGGTGCGGAGAGGACGCCACCTGAGTCGTCAGGAGCGGGAGCTGGTTTCACACTGGGGTCTCTACGGCTCTAGGGCTCACTCAGGGCCGGAGTTCTGCTGGTGCCTGCTCAACACCAGCCCTATACCGGGCCCGAGGCAGGGCAGGGACAGTGAGTCAAGCTCTGCCTGCGCCACACCCACACTCTGGGGCACATGTACAATGCAAGGGAACCAGCAGCAGACGATGACAGGGCTGACAAAAAGTGACAAAAAGTGGGGGCCACCTGGCCACACACACGGCTTCTGCTCTGTGGTCACATTGGAGGCAAGTATGGCACTTGGGCCGTCTCCGGCGGCAGTGCTGGGGGCAGAGAATGCCCAGCTTGGGCTGATACAGCTGATACTTACTCAGTGGGCAGGGATGGAGCCGAGGCCACTGCCACCTCTTCAACTTTCCGTTTCGTATGCCTGACGTCCACTTGTTTCCAAGAAACGTCACCATTTGCCCTTTTTGGGGCTCCTTTCTTGCACTCTGCTCCATTGGCCTTTGTGGGAAGTACCAGCGCCTTCTTTTCCTCCTTAGATGCGGAGGGAACGGAGCCCCCAGCGGCCTCCTGGTCTTTCACTCTTGGCGTCCCTTTTCCCTCTGCTTTACCTGAGACCTTCTTGCTGTTCTGCTGGCTAACTCGGGGCTGCGTTTTGGGATCCAGCTGGCAGACAAGAGGCTTTTCTGGGGCCTGTGACTTTTGTTTCAGCAGCTAATAGGACCCAAAAAAATAAAAAATAAAAATAAAAAAGCAAGCCATGTCTTAACTTGGAAATTATGTAATACAAACAAAAAACTCGTGTGCTTGTATGTATACATATGCGTCTACCACATCTATACACACCTGTCAGCAGCACTGACAGGAATTTCCAAGTGGTCTGGAAAAGCCCTTTCCCACTCTCATCTGTTAGTCAGAGGCCACGGATGCTTTCCTGGCTTAACGCATAATGTACCACACATTCCTTCATTCCTACAAACTCAAACTCACAGTCTACTCCCTAAGGGCCTGCTGGGTGACTACGAGCAGACTGCTTCACTGAGAGCCAAGGCGGGGACAGCAGCCTGCCACTCAAGCTCATCTTGCGGCCATTCCCTCCAGCTCAGGTCCACACGTGGCAGCGTGGCAATCATGCCCTGCGCAACATCTCTGAGCTCACTTTTCCTGGGAGGCCTCACAGACCGAGGGGTATGAACATGGGAAGGAAAAGCGCCTGCCCAACCGGGAGGGCCTGACAAGCCGTGAGCAGCCACGATGCCTGTCTCATCTCACCAGAGGCTCTTGGAGGTCTTAGGCCCAACTTCCTCCTGTGCTCAAATCCCCCGATGGGCCATTCCTGATCACAGTTAGGGAGCCTCGTGTGTGGCAGATGAGGTAGGTTTTTATTTGTCTGTTCCCACAACAGGATTTACCTTCTTGCAGAAATCAGAGAAAACTCAAACAGATTCCCTCACAACGAACCCCAAGCCTTACGCAGAGGGTGGGACGTTCCCACAGCAGGGTCATCAGGGGCCGTCTTGGCCGTTCTCACAACACACCTACCTTGTCGACCCCCCACCATCTGACTTAACATTCTGTGATAAATTCTTTGATATATAACATTCCTGTAATTACTAAGTAATCTTTTTAAAGTGTAAAAGCAGAACTCTAGCTTTCCACCAACCTGAGAATGTCCCCAGGTGACGTCTGAGACCTACAGCAGATGTTTCCCTGCTTCAGGGGGACCCACCTTCATGGTACTTCCGCCAATGTCTTCAAAATGTGCTTTGATTTACAACTTTGTTCTGTAACTATAAATGCTCTGTGTAACTGCTGCTCATTGGAACGCGTTACCTGAGGAAGCCTAAATTTACATTTCTGGACCTACATCATTCATATTTGGCTTCAGAATAAACCATCTATTAAGCTCTGTAAGGCAAAAGTAACGTTTATGTGCTGACACCTGTTCTAAACATCCCATCCACTAACTTAATTTTTCTTGGAAAGAGCTGGGGTTCATTAAGTCACACCCCGGAATTGCCTCCAAGGGACCTAACTGGTCCTGTGCGAAGAGACAAGATATCAGATAGGATCTGGGCCGGGTGACATAGACTTGTAATCCCTGACTCTGGGAGTTGAGGCAAGAGGATTCCAAGTCAGAGCCCAGCCTTGGCAATTTAGCAGCTTCACAAGACCTTGTCTCCAAATAAGAAAATTAAAAGAAGGGTCTGGCGTTGTAGCTCAGTGTGAAAGCCCAGAGTTAGATCCTCGGTTCCACAGACACGCTCACGACAGGTGTCAGAAGGCGTCAAGACTCAGGAAGCTCTCTATCCCCTCTTGTTCCCGACACACAGCCCGGAAACTTGTCTGAGGGTCCAGAGCAGCCACAGGCACTTCCGCGTCGCCACGTGTGCGCAGGCATCGCAGCCCCACCACCGGCTACACGGCGACCTGAGGCTGCGCGCCCCCACGCCCCCATCCAGGAAGCGAGGCGGTAACACAGCTAACCCATAGGAAGTGGAGCGCAGCGCGGCCTCCAGGCATGCCACCTGCTGGCCTAGGACGGCTGGCAGTGCCAGGCCGCCCACATCCACGGCCACCGCGCCCCGAACGCGCCCGATCTCGAGTGTAGGGACGGCCACGCAGGCGTAAGGGCCGGGACTCGGGGTCGGAGCCGCCGGGCGGCACCCCAGGTCCCAGCTGCACTTCCGCAGCCTATTAACCTCAGCCCCGCCCCGCCGCCCGCCGCTCCCGAGGGCCCCGCCCCGGCTGCGCTCGACCCCGGAAGCCGCTCGCTCGGCAGCCCGCCCGCCCGTCCGCCCGACGCCGGCCTTCCCGCCGCGCCTCCTCCGGGCCCGCTCCGGCCTCACCTCCCGAAGCGCCTTCCAGTTCTGGGAAAAGTCTTCCGGGCACGTGGGAGGTCGCGCCGGGGCGGCCCTGGGGTCGCTTCCCGGCGTCCTGCTTCCGGCCTGCGCTCGCGTCTTCCGGAGCCTCTCCTTTTTCTTCCGCGTGGGCTGCGTGACAGGCCCCGGCGTGGCCGTGCGGCTCCTCGGGGCGCGCTCAGGAGCCTCTGCCTTCATCCTGCCGCCGCAACGGGGCAGCCCGGCTCCGCGCCGCCGTCCCAGACGCCGGAACCGGCCCGGAAGAAGACCGAGGCACGACCCGGAAGCGACTCCGCGCGCCTTCCTGTGGGCCTCTGTCCCGAGCTCCGGGTCCAAGAAGCGCGCGCTCTCTTTTTTGTGACCGGCCGGAAACCAGGACGCCACCTGTGGTTCCGGGTCGCCCGGCGCAGGACCGGGACATGGGCCCTAGAGAGTGAGGCCCAGGTGCTGGCTGCACATTGTTCCCCAGAAACCTGGGGCTGCAAGGTCATGGCATCAGTTTCTGGTAGTAATGGTAAAGTACCATTAGGATCATGGAAACAGTTTACTTTTTTAAATAATAGCAATAGTAGTGCTGATTCAGTAGCACCTCACGCTTGGCCCTCACAGCCAGAAGGCGGTCCCCACAAGCCAAGAGCCTACGCTTGAGTCTCTGAGGGGGTTCGGGGTACAGGGAGAATCCAGGCCACTTGGAGGTCAGGAAGAGGAACCTACAAGCCTGAACCTTTGTCGAGTGTCCTCTGGGGGGGTTTTGGTTTTTATAATGCAGCCCCTTTCCATGGAGCTACACATCCCAGCCCTCCAGGGAGTCTTCATGGGTGGGTTTACAACAGGCAGACCCCAGGTGTGAGTGTGGGGTCATTGCTGCGACAGAGAGGTTCACTGTGACGTTTTCGCATAGCCCCGTGAGGCGTAGGATCCAAGCAGGTGCTGTCCAGATGTCCTTAGACATCATGGCACAGAGGAGGGACAGGTCAGCTGGACAGACTGGGCTGGAGAACCGGGGCTGGTGCCAGGGATGACTGAGCCCCACTTCTGCGGTCAGCATCACGAGCCAGAAGGGACAAACACACTGCCAAGGGCTGCTGGAAGGTTGCCAGAGATGAGACCACAGGTTTGGGCAGCATGCGGCATTAAGATTTGGGGGGGACTTACTTTTGTGAGCGTCACTTAGCAGCAACGGTGGCACATTGTTCTAGATGGCGGATCTTTACATTTTCGCGCCATACCCGATCAGGTGACCAGACAGAGGCAGAAAGGAGGGAGGAGGGATTAGGATGTAACGTTGTGATGAACTAACCCTGAGTAATGACGTTGTGATGAACGTGGCCCTGAGCCAATGCTTTAGACCTTCCCGGGAAGACTGTGAATCCCGCTAATGGGAAACGGCGGGGGGAGGGCCTTGCGAGTTAGGAAAAAGGTCCCCCCCGACCATGCTTGACGGTCCTTTCTCCACTTGTGCGTGGGAAGGACACCCTTTTGCAAAAGGAAATTAAAGCCTCATACCCTGTCGTCCATGCCTCCCAAGTCCATCCTTTGTTTGGACAGGAAGATTGCTACGTGCCATTTCTAACACTTTTTTGGTACTGGGGGTTGAACCCAGACCAATCACACTTAGCTGTATCCCCAGCTTGCCCGCCCTCCCTCCCTCCCTCCCTCCCTCCCTCCCTTCCTTCCTTCCTTCCTTCCTTCCTTCCTTCCTTCCTTTGATACATGGGCCTTTGAGGGGGCTCAAGATCCAGTCTGTCCCGGGGGGACTGGCAGGGGAAGGGGTGTACAATGTGGTTGAGGGTGTGTGTATGAGGACCTTGGAGAAGGGGCAGTGGGAGTGCCACATGGTTTGTGACAACGAAGGCGGAGATGAGGGGGGCACTCACTCGCTTCATGACTGAGAGTAGTTTGGGACCAAGTGGGTAGAGGAGGAGTGGGGAGGGCAAGGAGCCGGTGCAGACAGGGGCACAGGATCTTCCGGGGGTGAAGAGAATAGCGGGTGGGAGGGGTGAGTGTGGAAAACACGGGCATGGGCAGGCTGATTGCCCAGTGAGGAGCAGAGACTCAGAGCCGTCCTGGCCTCCTCATTTTGCGCCAGGGCCCTGCTCCAGGGTGCCTCCCTCTCCGGACCCAACTGCGGGGCCAGCTCCCCCCAAGCTGGGGCTGGGGAACCCCGGCGTGGGACTGGATACGCTGCTGTGCCCTAGGGCATCCCAGAGCAAAGCCTGGCCAGAGGAGCTGCAGGCCGCCCTCCCCGCCCAGCCTGGGAGGAAGGTCCCCAGAGTAAGCGCCGCCTAAGGTCCCGCCCAGCCAGCCAGCAGAGGTCTGTCACATTTCACACCAGCGACTCCCAGCCACCAGCCACCCTCTCTGGCCCCGTGCTGGTCCTGAAGATGAGCCGGCTTCGCCCCTGGGTGCAGCGCCTCCTCCATGCAGCCGGCGTCAGAGGCAGCCTCGCCCTTGCCCTCTTTGTCCTGGGCTGCTGGGGGCTGTCCGACTTCCAGCAGGTGGGCTCAGGGCCCAGCTGGGCGTTGGGCCCCCGGGGAGGGGGCTGCCAGGGCCGAGAGGCTGCGTCTTTGCTGCTGACCATGGCTCCGCTTGGGGGAGGCTGGGGTGGAAGAACCGGCTTGGGCTTGAGGAGCTGAAGGCTGTCCACCGAAGAGGCTGTTGGCTCCTGCGTGTGCCCGTGTGTCCTCGGCCTGCGTGGGCTCGTCTTCTCTGCCCCTCCGGCAGCCCGGCTCCCGTGTCCTCCCCGTCCCCACCCTGCTCTTGCCTCTTCCCTCCCAGCTTCCCTTGTCTCTCCCTCTCCCTGTGTTCTCTTTCTTGTACTCAGGATCAACGCTTCCCACTGACCTACATCCCCAGTCCACGTTTTAGCGACGGGATCCCACTGCCTTGCCTGGTGGGCTTTTGTCACCCTCCCGCCTCAGCCTCCCAGAGTGTGGGGTGACTCGCCTGCTCCCTCAGGCCCGGCTTTTTCCATGGTTTTCCTTGCAGAGTTTCCTTCGGGCTCTGCAGCCTGAGGAGCTGGCTTCTTACTTCGGCCCGGGTGCTGCCTCTGCAGGTACTTGTTCCGCCGTCCTCTGGACAGGGGCAGCTTTCCGGGGTGGGGAGGGGGCACTTCCTCAGCGAGTCGGTGCTCTGGGGTTTCGGGTGGCTGGGGAGGGAGGAGGTCAGAGAAGCTGCCTGCGCCCCTGGTAATTAGCGCCGTCCCTTCCCCCCCAGCTTGATAAAAGCTAGTTAGTCTGCGTGTTCTGGTTGAGCTGGGGCTCTGACCCCAGGCGCCGGCCAGATACCCTAGGGGATGGTCGGGCCTCTGCTGGGCTGGCTGCTCTCCAGGAACTCAGAGTTTTCTGGCCACAGATGTAAATATTTATTCCTTCTGTGGGAAACAAGGTAGCACTGGATCTAGCTCTCTGCCAAGCCTGTCCTGTGAATCTCCTCATAGTGAGGCCTTTTCCTTGTGGTCCGCAGCAGGGGTCCCCGGCCCTCAGGCTGTGTGGACAGGTAATAATCTGTGTAATGTCAGGAACTGGGCTGCTCAGCAGGAGGTGGGCAGCGACTTAACGTGCAAAACTTCATCTGTGTTGACAGCCGCACCCCACCACTCACATAACTGCCTGTACACTGCCTCATGTCACACTAGCAGCGGCATCAGATCCTCACAGGAGCAAAAATTTGCGTACAAGAGGTCTAGGTTGAGTGCCCCTAGGAGAACCTAGAGCCTGATGACCTGGGGTGCGGCTGAGGCAGTGATGCTAGCTCCATCCTCTCCCGTCATTCATGGAAAAGTTGCTTTCTGTGGAACTGGAACCGGGCGCCGACGTAGTTAGGAACCTGTCGCGAGCACTCCGTAAGAGGAGACAGACGGGACAGAGGCAGATGGATTTACCTTGGAGATGTTCTTTATTCACACAACAATCAGTCAATCCAATTCTCAAATCAAACCATAATAAACCGATCAATTGATTAATTAAGCAGGAAAGCAAGCGTTGTTCTGCCTCTTAAAACTGTTCCCGTCCTGGGTCCCTTATG